>SJYX01001688.1:209209-220224 GCA_006410675.1 Oreotragus oreotragus
TCTTTTCACATGTTTGTTAGCCATCCGTGTGTCTTCTTTGGAGAACTGTCTGTTTAGTTCTTTGGCCCATTTTTTGATTGGGTCGTTTATTTTTCTGGAATTGAGCTGCAGGAGTTGCTTGTATATTTTTGAGATTAGTTTTTGTCAGTTTGTCAGTTGCTCAGCAGAGCATTTTTAAAGGCCAGGGTAGGGAAGGGGTCCCAGGGTATGTGATTGCGCATGCACAGCTCTCTGACTGACGGATGGTGTAAGGTAGTGGGGCAGTGTCACAGGGGTTAACGTTATCAGTCCTTAGGCTCCAGGAGGCCTGGGGGCTGTGTGCTCAAGGTCATCAGGTAGTTAACATCTCCCATTTGGTGGGGGGGCAGGGTTCACACCTGTGAAATAATTTAGGAAGTGTGCATCAGATACCGTTACCTGGGTGCTTCAGAGGGGAGCTAAAGCAGCGGATGGGGGTGGGAGGGAGTCCTGTCTGGGGAAGGCCCCACAGGATCTGGCCTGGTTGCACAGTGAAGGCTGTTCCGGGGCGGACAGGAAGCTGAGCAGGAAGGGGCAGCCTGGAGCCCACCATCTGCGTGAGCCTTCAGCTGGGGGCTTTGGCTCCAGAGCAGCCCCGAAGTCCTCGTGGGCCCCAGACATGCTGAGCTCCAGCCACTCATAACTGCACGCCCGTTTTCCTGAAGACGAGCGGCACTTGGTACCCGGTGCCTCCTTCTGAATGCCCTCTTCCTCTTCCCTCCGCTGTGTGTAACGTGAAGGAAGGTGCCAGCCGGCCCCGGGGCAGCAGGTGGCCGTCTCTGCTCTCCATCCTCAGCCACGTGGTCACCGCACGTGGTGGCTGAGGGCGGGAGAGCCTTTGTGGCCACACGGGTCACACACCTCAGAAGGAGGGCCCTCCATTTTTCTGATAGTTTGACAAGAAAGCTTTGACAAACTTACCTGAAATAACAGCATCCCTGATGTTTTAGCTCAGTAAGAGCAATGAATTGTGAATAAAAAACTGCATAACAACGATATGCTCTGAAACGCTTTTATTAACAACGAGGCCATCTTTTGTGGTCACACAGTAAGTTTGTTGACGGGCCCGCTGCTGCTGGGCAGCTGCTGGCTGCTGGCTCTGGTGCTTTGCACCTGCCGAGGCCATTCCTTTCCTGGTTGCTCCAGCCTCTGCCCCAGCCCTGGGTGAGCTGCGGTCAGCAAGAGCCCTGCCTCCAGCTACATCGTCTAAAGATTATTTTCTAAATGAGAACCTTCAATATTGACCTGTAAGGTTGTAAGTCTTTCAAGGTACAAAGAAAATGGAATTAGTTATAAAACTGGAAGCAGAATGTGTGAAACCAAATAGCGTTTCAGTTTCTCAAATGAAAACACTCCTTGAGCCAGTGTGGTCAGTGTGCCCGAATCCAGAGCCCCTGGGTCATGGGTGGGCGATGGCATTTTCAGCGGCCTTTGCTCTTCCGATGGGCTCTGAAGCGGCGGGAGTGAATGCCCTCCCAGCCTCAGACCCTTCTCTGCTTGGCCTCGTCCCAGCGCCAGGTCCGGGGGCCTGGAGCTGCAGGCGCGCAGGGCAACGTAGGAGTGAGGGGGTGAAGCCCGGCGGCTCCCAGGCTTGGGTTTGTCACATGTAAGGGTCCTTGGTGTCACCGCTGGAAACGGTCTGGGCTGTTGACAATGTTGTGATGACTTGTCTGAATATGAGAAACGTAAGACTCAAGCAGATAAAGAACTCTTGTTATTACCACCTTAATTACCCTAGACCATCTGGAGAATTTTGTTTTTAAAAATTCTGTCATCCTATGGTAGATGGTAGATCTATATATACTGACATGGAAAGATTGCCAAAATGTGACTTTTGGTGGAAAAAAATAAAGGAAGCTGAAGAAAAATATAACTGCTTGATTCCACGTAGGTAAAAATAAAATACCCCAGAAAATGGAAAGGGCCGAGCAGGCAGCACTGGGAGTCTGCTGTGAGAACTGGGAGAACAGCTTGTGGTGGTGCTGAAACTGGCCCATTCGGGGTCCGTGCGCTCAGAAGTGGACGCAGCCTCTCGAGGCGTCAGGCGCTCCGCCGCGGCGGACGCCCCGTGCTGTCAGACCGGCCCGAGCCGCACTGCGCTCATGCTGTCTCGTTGCTTTCCCCACAGGGGCAGGCCGACCTCCTGAAATACGCCAAGAATGAGACCGTGGAGAACCTGAAGCAGATCCACTACGCGGCCGTCTCCTGTGGGCTCAGCAAACCAGGCACGGAGAACGCCGACGTCCCGAAGCCGCGGCGGAGCCTCGAGGTCATACCCGAGAAGGCCAGCGACGAGACTGGAGAATGAGGGGGCTTTCTAGAGATGACCAGAGTCTGTAACTCTAGGACCAACTGTCTGCCGGATGGGACATTTGCTTTGCACTCACTAGTGAGAATAATATTGGGGATTTTGAAGCACAACTGGAATGGCTAACTGCAGTCTATTAAAACTGTGAATGTATGTAGCAGCCCTGCTTCTGGAGGCAAATACACTCTTTAACAAGAAATTCTCTTCCTGGCCCAAATGTGCCGTGTTTGTATACAGAGACGTCCTAATTCAGTTCCAGTGTGAACAGACTACTGCTCTAGCGCCACTGAAGACATCTTCTAACAGAACACGGTGTCTTAAGATGCAGATGGACTGTATGGTCTAATCAGCATTTACTGGGGGCGGGGGGGCGGGGCGGGGCAACCAACTCCTGAAACGAGTTTTACGTCTGTATGATTGCTGGGGCCTCTGGGTTCTGGATGAGCCTGGCAGCGTGCCTGCTGAGAGCCAGAATGGGCAGAGCCACGGCTTCAAGGGCACTGCGGGGGGACGGCCGCCCCTGGCTGGAGGCCCCCGCTGGGTGCGCAGGCCGTGTACAGGCCACCGGCGTGGCAGCAACATGCTGTGCATAGCTTTTCACTGTACGAAGCAGTGCCCACATTAAAAAGGTGTTTGATGATATTTCTCCAACAGCAGTACGTGCATTTAATGAAAGTCTAACTTTTAAAATTTCCAGTTCAAGGTAATTCTGCTGAGTGGCCAGCGACGTGGTAAACAGCTCTGTCAGAAGCGTGTCTGGTTTGGCATTTTGCTTTCGGTACATACAGTGGCCCTGACTTTTTACACAGCGGCCACTATCTGTGAGGCCACCGACACCTCGCCCCCGTCTCAGCCTCGCAGGCCCTGCGGGGTGAGCCTGGACCCCGTGCGGACTGTGAGCCAGCAGCACGTGGAGCGGCTGCAGCAGCTGCCGTGCTCCTCTGAGTCGTTAACACCAGACTTTATTTTCCAGATCAGTGAAACACCACACTACTTTGGAAAAGCTACCGGACACTGCAGCCTAATGACTGCTTCTCCCAAACCAAACTTTGGAAGGGTAAAAGTTTCTAACTCCTCAATAACTGCCTTTTGATTTGTCCATTTTCTTTTCAGCCACTTGTAAGCTAACTATGTGGGATCTGCACTTGGGCGTCTCACTGTTTGCTCACGGCATCTGCTCAGGCTGATATACTGAATTTATTTCTGCCCAGACCCTGAAATAGCCTTTTACAGAATAAGTCCTCGGCCTGGCTCTTATCATTCGCCTGTTGATAGTGTGCTCAAATGAAGGTGTGCGTCTCCACTGGTCTTCACTCAGTATCATTCCAGTTAAAAGGTTAAACCTGTTACTTGAAAATAATAGTGCAGTTTCCTGCTCACACAAGTGAGCAGCCAGCCAGTAACCGAGGCTCTTGGTTCTGAAATGAACTTGACATGGAAAAACAAAATGAGTAGAAAATAGTAAAAAATTAAAAGTAGATTTGTAGACTGAGAAAATAATGTGTAATTTAGATTACTCTCAGCAATCCCTGAACTTATCTGGCTGGTAAATAGCAATACTCACTGAAAATCAAGAAATCATAAAAAAAAAAAGACAAAATATTAAGAAATTGCTACATTTATAGTAACAGAAGGTATTAGCTAGTATGTGACTTAAATGACAGAGCAAGGCACATGTCATTTTTGCTGTTCACACAAGCTTTGAGCATCAGCACAATTGAGAACCCGAGATCATTCCATCTGACATCCTTTCCCAGATGCAGAGGCTGCGGACAAAAGCGGTGAAGCGTGCTGCCTGCCCTCACAGAGTCTAGCCGGGGAGTGACCCAGCCGAGGGTCAGTCCGGACTTCCACACTGCAAAGGTCAAGCCTGTTTTGACCTTCCCTTCAAAGGGATGAGCCAAGCAACAGGGGAAAGCGGGGCCTCTGGAGGCCCCGCTGCAGGGCGCGCAGCAAGGCGGGCTCGGCGCTCGCGGCCTTCCTTTCCCACGCTCAGATTCTGACGGTGAAGACGGCTGTCCCAGGAGGGGCGCGGACAGCCGGCCCGTGGGGTCTGAGGCCGGAGAGGGCTGGAGCCCTGCTGCGCTGCGTCCGGCCGGCGCCCCAGGGGAGGCTGGAGGCCCGCCCCGCTCCCCGCGGCCCGGGCGTGCCGGGCAGAGGTGGGCGCTGCCGGCGGGCGCGCGGGCGTCTCCGCGGGAGCGGGGTGGCCGGCGGCCGTCAGAGGTCCAGGGGGCTCACGACGGTGAAGCCCGAGTCCTCGCTGTGGCCGCTGCTGTCGTCGTCGGGGCTGGAGCTGGGGTTGCTGGACGAGGCGGAGGTGGCGCTGCCGGCGGGCGCGCGGGCGTCTCCGCGGGAGCGGGGTGGCCGGCGGCCGTCAGAGGTCCAGGGGGCTCACGACGGTGAAGCCCGAGTCCTCGCTGTGGCCGCTGCTGTCGTCGTCGGGGCTGGAGCTGGGGTTGCTGGACGAGGCGGAGGCCGGGCCGGTCAGCGGGTCGGAGAACACGAGCACCGGCCGGGCGGCGCCCCGGAGCGGCCGCAGCGGCTGGGCCTGGCCCGCGCGGCTCGGCCCGGCGCCGCGCTCCTCGCACGCTTTGGAGACCAGGACGAAGTCGTCCGCGCCCGGCCGCTCCCGGCGCCCCGGGGCTGCCGGCGGGGCCTGCAAGGGGTCAGGGCCGGAGGGGGCGCGGTGAGGGGGCGCTGGGCAGGCCCTGGGCGCTCCCGCGGGCGGGGGGCTCCTGCGAGGGGTCTGGGTCCGCCCCGGGCGGCCTCTGGCCTCGCCCCTGCTGTGCGCCGCCGCTGACCCGCCTGCAGCCCCGCCTGCAGCCCCGTCGCTGGCGCCCGCTCATCCCGCGAGCACTGGGCTCTCCCAGGACGGTGGGGGCACTGGGAGGGTCTACAAACACAGGGACCGGAAAGGGCCTCTGCCAAAGAGCACGGGGCTGCGAGAGAGGCCCTCAGAGGGCTCTGCTGGAAGAGCACTCTAAAGCTGAAAGAGCCCCACTTGAAAATGCCGTTCTGCTTCTTTAAAATCATAAAAAAAAAAAAAATACAGCTTGTAAGCATCCGGATGGTACTTTTTGAGAAGGTAACTTGGATGAGATTTTACTAAACCATTCACTCCCTGGGCCTTCACAGAAAACGTTCCCTGCCCCAGGTGGCGTACGGGGTGCTGGACACTAAAAAGTCCCTCCCCCTGGAGGCCAAAGAGCTTCCGGCCAAGTGAAGTGCACTCGCGACGGGGCCCCTGCTAAAGCGGAAGGGAGGCCGGCTGCAGCCCAACAGGAAGCAGGCAGCGAGCGGCTTTCCGAGCCTCCGAACGGACGGCAGAGGCCCAGGCTGAAGCCGCTGCCCAAGCGCGGGGGCCGCCAGTCCACAGCGGATGGCACCGGCGCGGTCCCGGCTCTCGCCCCTCCCCGCTGAGCGCCCCCAGGGCGGCCCGCCCGCCCGGGAGCCCACGGTACCTGCCGGGCGGCGCCTCCGGAGCAGTAGTGGTCGTCTGCGATGCTGATCTGCTCGTCGTCCTCGGCCTCCAGCTGGCTCTGGTTGAAACGCAGGGAGCCCTTCAGGATGTCTTTGATCTGATTTCAAAGAAGGCGATCCATGAGAAAGACCAACGGGTCTGCCTCTAAGCATCACCTAAACCTCGGGTACATCTGACCCCGACTCCACTGACCAGTCTTGGTTTTTTTTCCTGTGCCTCGAGGCTTGTGGGGTCTCAGTTCCCTGACCAGGGACTGAACCTGTGGCCCCTGCAGTAAGGCATGGAGTCCTAACCGCGGGGCTACCTGGTCTTCTCTGGTGTGGGTATGAATATACGACCGGAAGAAAGAAAGAACAAAAAAACACTCAGCTCTGCCTTATGGATGACACTGTCCCAGCCTACACAGCCAGGCCCGCACGGGGACAGGCGTGGGGCAGTCTCCGGGGTCCTCCTGGGGCAGGGGACTCCCCGCGTCCACCGGCCCAGGGAGCGCCCTCGCTCCGGGGGGGCCCGCCCGGCTGAGGGCCAGTCAGGCGGGCTGGCGGTGAGAGCCTGCACCCCTTCACCGACATTGCCGCTCCGTCTGTCCGCCAAGTACGACCCTCGAGGGGCCCAGGCTGCTTAGAGGAGGAGAGTCTTTGGGTCTTGTGCTGCCAGGACGTCCACATGTCTACAGGGGCATGACTGGACTTGAGCGGGACACCCCCCGCAGCAGCGTCGGAGAGGAAGGGGTGAGAGGTTGGGGGCGGGGGGACCGAGGACCAGCCTGGCTGCGGGCTGCTCAGACGTGACAGCTGGGGGAAGCCGGGCCACGCAGGAGGGGTCCCAGTGGAAGGCAATGCGGGCGGGACGTCCGTGCCCGGGGTGCCCTCCCCCTGATGACAGGCACGAAAGGCTGGCCTGGGTCACACTGGGTCAGGTGAACAGACATACCTGCTTTAGTCCGGCCAGGGAAACCAGAATCTGATCCTCCTTTTCCAAATTTTCCTGTAATATCACATCTTGAATATTTACTGAAAAATAAAAGAATGACATTTTATAACTAATGCCCTGAGTATAATTTATCTGTCGCCGCATCATCACTTGAGACCAGTTAGGGAATTCCTCTGCCACACTGCACAGAAACTCTTTCTACCAAGGATGCCCTGCCCAACCAGACACGGGGCAGGGGCTGGGTACAGGAGAGGGGGCACAAGAGCCTGGGGGAGGGGCCGGGTACAGGAGAGGGGCACAGAGCCTGGGGTCTGGGGCAGGGGCCGGGTACAGGAGAGGGGCACAGAGCCTGGGGCAGGGGCCGGGTACAGGAGAGGGGCACAGAGCCTGGGGCAGGGGCCGGGTACAGGAGAGGGGCAGACACGGGGCAGGGGCCGGGTATAGGAGGGGGGCACAGAGAGGGCACAGAGCTTCCCAACATCCCATGAACGTGTTCTCACAGTGACAGGAGTGTCTTCCTTCCGCCGAGAACCCAGAGCTGCCCTTGCTGACGTGCGACAGGGTGGACAGCACGGAGCGTCACCCGACGTCTCCGCGAGGCTCCCTATACTTACAGGGTTCAGTGCTGTTAATTCACACCCTCTGGCTAAAGACCAGGTCCTCCTGGTGACAGAAGTTAAAGAAACTATCTAAAAACAGTGGACACGGTGGCAGATTTTATTTTCTGGGCTCCAAAATCACTGCAGACACTGACTGCAGCCATGCAATTAAAAGACGCTTGCTCCTTGGAAGGAAAGTTATGACAAACTTAGTGTATTGAAAAGCAGAGACGTAACTTTGCTGACCAAGGGTCCATATGTGGTTCTTCCAGTAGTATGGATGTGACAGTTGGGCCATAAAGAACGCTGAGTGCTGAAGAATTGATGCTTTTGAACTGTGGTGGTGGAGAAGACTCTTGAGAGCCCCTTGGACTGCAAGGAGATCCAACCAGTCCAACCTAAAGGAAATTAAGCCTGAACACTCATTGGAAGGACTGATGCTGAGCTGAAGCTCCAATACTTTGGCCACCTGATGGGAAGAGCCAACTCACTGGAGAAGACTCTGACGCTGGGAAAGACTGAGGGCAGGGGGAGAAGGGGACGGCAGAGGACGAGATGGCTGGATGGCATCACCGACGCGATGGGCATGGGTCTGAGTGAACTCCGGGAGGTGATGGACAGGGGTGCCTGGCGTGCTGCGGTCCATGGGGCCACAAAGAGTCGGACACGACTGAGCAACTGAACAACAACAATCTTTGAAAAATATAAACGGTGAAGCACGTTGTCAATTCAACATAAGGGTAAAAAGAAAGGCCAAACCCGCAGCACTGTGGTTGTCACCAGATAGCGATGCCTGTGGAGTCAGCAAGACCTAACCTCCTCACCGGAGCTGTCTCTCTGTGTCTACATGAGGCCTGGCCTTCATGCAGACTTGACCTGAAGACCCGCTGAGCCAGCTCTGAGCACCAGTGTCACGCTGAGATGCTCACTGAGAGCTTCAGTGAGCAAGGGTCGTGGCCTTCTGCACGCTGCGCCTGAGCCCCTGGCGCTACTGGGCCTGTGCTTCTGGGGAGGGGGTTCTTAAAGAGGGGGTGCGTGAAAGGGCTCCTCTGGAGACTCTCGGTTGGGCTGTTGCTGCTAATTTGCTTCAGGTGTGTCCGACTCTGTGCGACCCCATAGACGGCGGCCCACCAGGCTCCCCTGTCCCTGGGATTCTCCAGGCACGAACACTGGAGTGGGCTGCCATGTCCTTCTCCACCTTGGTTGGGGGCAGCAATTAAAACGCATTTTCACAATGACACCGTCCGAGTACCAAGCCAAGAATCCGTGTAGGAAGAGGCTCACCCTCCACTAAAGCTGCTCCCTCCCCTCCTGGGGCCGCACCAGGAGCTCAGTGACTCGGCCTGGGCCTGTCCGAGGCTCCGCTCCGGGCCTGGCCCCTTGGCCTCTGGCGCCCAGGAGAGGGGGGCAGCACTCAGCCTGCCTGGGCCTGGGGGCTCCATCCTCAGCTCTCCTGCACCCTCCTGGGAGCGGCCTTCCTGCCCACCCAGACTGTGTGCCCAGGCCACCCTCGGGGCCCCTGCCATCAGCTCCTCTATGGTGCTGATGAAAGTGCTGTCACGCCCGACGCTGCCTTATCGGTCTGCTGTCACCCCTGGCGGGGTCTGGCTCAGGGCTACACCCAGCCCACAGCAGGATAGCTGGCAGACTTCAGGGGCATGGTGAGTAGTGGCTGACTCACAAACATGGAGAAGCATCCTCAGAACCTGCATTTCGAAATACTGCAATCCTTGTTGCTGCTGTCTAGTCACTCAGTCATGTCCGACTCTTTGCGACCCCATGGACTGCAGCACGCCAGGCCTCCCTGTCCATCGCCAACTCCCGGAGTTCACCCAAACTCATGTCCATTGAGTCGGTGATGCCATCCAACCATCTCATCCTCTGTTGTCCCCTTCTCCTCCTGCCTTCAATCTTTCCCAGCATCAGGGTCTTTTCCAATGAGTCAATTCAGGTGGCCAAAGTACTGGAGCTTCAGCTTCAGCATCAGTCCTTCCAATGAACACTCAGGACTGATCTCCTTTGGGATGGACTGGTTGGATCTCCTTGCAGTCCAAGGGACTCGCAAGAGTCTTCTCCAACACCACAGTTCAAAAGCATCAATTCTTTGGTGCTCAGCCTTCTTCACAGTCCACCTCTCACATCCATACATGACCACTTGAAAAGCCATAGCTTTGACTAGATGAACCCTTGCTGACAAAGTAATGTCTCAACTTTTTAACATGTGATCTAGGTTTTTCATAGCTTTTCTTCCAAAAAGTATTTCCAGCAAGGGGCGAGGTGAAGACTAAGTTCCATCAACATAAGTCCAGCCTGACAGTTTATTAGAATCTTCACCAAGAATAAATCTACAGACCATGCTGACAAGTCCTCTTACAGAAAACAGCAGAAAAACAGCAGCCTAATTTATTCAGAATGTGACTGGAGTTTCTGCCTATTAGAAAGGCCCACTTCAAAACAAGAAAGCAAGATGAATGGGAATGGGATAATAGATATAATTAGAGACTGAATGTTTTTGGTCTTCCTAAAAGCCTGTAACAATTTGTTCTCTCTCAGTAAACACACATACACACAAAATCCACTCAACAAGACATTAACGACAACCAAATACAGAAAATTGAAGAGACATTTCTGTAGGTCTTTGGAGGGCTGAAAAGGTTGCCTTTGTGTTGACGACTCTGCCTAGGCTTTTAGGGCTGAGCTGGGAGGCGGAGGGCTGCCTGGGAGCTTTGGAAAGACAGAGGTTCGGCCTGCTGAACCGCGAGGGCGCAGGGCTCTGCTCCCGGCCCGTAGGGAGCCCGGCCAGTGGGTGGGGGGGCTCCAGGGCCTCGGCAGGAAGCCCAGGGGTCTCGTGCCTAAGGATCTAGCGGAGGGAGGCCCGTGGAGCTGACGTATAGCTCCGGGGGCCAGGAAGAGAGGTGACTGTGGGCAGCAAGTGCCGTGCGCATCCTGCTTGCCCCGGGGGCCATGACCTGCTGCCTCCTGGATGGTCTGCTGGGAGCACCGCCTGAAGCCAAAGGCTCGGCCACAGCGCCTGTTCCTGCCTTCAACGTGCTGGTACCCATGGCCGAAGCACGAAGGACCGAAGGCCTTCAGGGCCGAGGCTTCAGTCATCCTGCTTGCCCCGGGGGCCATGACCTGCTGCCTCCTGGATGGTCTGCTGGGAGCACCGCCTGAAGCCAAAGGCTCGGCCACAGCGCCTGTTCCTGCCTTCAACGTGCTGGTACCCATGGCCGAAGCACGAAGGACCGAAGGCCTTCAGGGCCGAGGCTTCAGGCCGACAGGACAGTCAGAGGCTCTGGCGGGAACAGAGCCGTCCGCAGAGACCGGCAGGGACCGGAGGGCACTCAGAGGCCCTTCCTCCAACAACAGAGACAAGGGAGACCCCGGAGTCCTGACCCACCCCGGCGGGGCGAGGAGACAGGGCGGAGAAACTAGCCGTGGGCCTCGGTCCAGACGAGACGGGCGACCAGTTAAGAAGCAAGTCTGCCTTTAACCGGCAGTTAGGCCTCGGGCTGCCACTGCTGGGAATGGAACTTCGGAGCAAGAGTTTCGCACATCCGAGTGAGTGTGTAGACCGACTCTCCCACTCAGAGCTGAGGCCTTACCACGTCCTGCTGGCCACGCGGGACTGAGAACCCATGGACAAAGAGCCCCGCCCCCCGGGACGCCCCGCCCC
>SJYX01001688.1:221404-253810 GCA_006410675.1 Oreotragus oreotragus
CGGGACGCCCCGCCCCCCGGGACGCCCCGCCCCCCGGGACGCCCCGCCTTGCTGGCAGACTCCCATAAGCCCCAGGACTTCAGGGAGCAGTGGCGGTGCCGGCGGGAAAGCGGAGGGCAGCGGTGGGTAAGGAGCCAGAGCGGCAGAAGCCTCTGGTCCATCGGCCTCCGTGGGAAGCCCCCTGCGCCTCAGGGCCTCCCCTTCCCGTGCTCTCTTCCGCCGACCTCACGGCCGCTGTCTCTGGAGTCTCAGGGCGGCGCGCGCTGGTGGGCACCCCCCAGCCCCGCGCAGACGCTTCCATGCCCGCGGCCCCGGGTGGTCCTCTGAGAGCCGTGGCCCGCGCCGGGAGGGAAGCCCCAGGAGCCTCTGGAAGGCGCCCCGGGGGCTGACTCTGTGCCTTTGGGGCCTCCCCTGCCCGCGTGCCCCTGGAAGGCAGCAGGAGCCCCGAGGGTCCCCTCACGAGCCAAGGACGACGGCCCCGGGGCCGCGGCAACAGCACCTGTTCGCACTGCCCGCCTCTGGGCTGCTCGAAGAAAAATTCATAAATAGCTTCTGGCGTGTCTGTTGTCTTGGGGGTTAATGGACCAGAAGCTAACGGACAAGCGTTGTGGCTGAAAACGAGGGGAACGCGCGCTCGCGGCAGAGGGCCAGGTCAGAGCCGCGGCGCGGGCGCGCTGCCCTCGGGTCCCTGGAGGTGCTCCCTCCTGCCCCTCCTGGCGTCCTCCCACCGTGAGGGCATCTGTCCAGACCCCACTTCCACAGACGGTCACCGGCACGGACGCGGGTGGATGAGAACTGGGTGGGACGCCCTCGGCCTCGTACAGCAGCCAGACCGCCCGGCCCCGGGCAGATCGCCCAGGCCCGCACCCCGAGGAGGGGAGCCCGAGAGCGGTGTCCTCAGCAGGGCCTCCGCCCGGCTTCCTGGATTCAACCAGCATTTACCTTTTTGAAGCTGACGGAAACCAAGATCTTCTCCCCAGAAAGCCGACACAGACATTAAAACGTGCACTTCATTTTCAGGCTGCACGCTCAGTAGCTCAGTCATGTCCAACTCTTTGCGGCCCCAAGGACTGTAGCCCACCGGGCTCCTCTGTCCAAGGGACAATCTCAGCAAGAATACTGGAGCGGGTTGCTATTGCCTTCTCCATCAATTTAAGGCTAAACCTCAGCTCTAATCAACTGAGCTGACTAGCTGCACATAAGCAATTCAGGGTTTAGAAATCCAAGTCCAAACAGATTACCTTCAGAGGCTGCTAAATGCCCTGAATGCAAACATTTTTATTTAACTCACAAACTACTGACAACGTAAAGCCTTTGTCTAGCCAGTTCCACCGTGACACAGTGATTCAAGGCAGTGTTCACAACTGTTTTATTAATATATGTGTCAATCACTAATGCACTACTTTAAGTTGAATCTGTGTGCAAAAAAGGAAAAACATAGTATCTTTTCATATCTCATAATATTAAAGGCAGAAATGTGAAATGTTTAAAATTTTCAAAGTAATGCACATTTTTCCTTCTAGTAAGAGGCAGAATAAATGATGATATAAAGGCTCTTTCCTTTTGTTTCTGTGAAGGAAGATTATGTTCTTTATAATCTCCTTATATTTAAGCATTACCCATTACAGATGTTGGGACACTGAAATAAAAGGGGGAAAAAATTCGTAAAACTAACCACTTCTGTGGAAATTCCACAAAAATCTTATCAATATAACAGTATATCAATATAGCCGGTTCAAGCATCCGGCCTCCCCCTGCAAGGACCCACTCGCTGGGCCCTGCCCTGCTTAACCTTCACAGTTGTCACTGTTGCTCAGAGACGAGGTCCCATGACTAAAAGTCCCCCGAAACTGCCCGGTTCTGCACGGCACATCCTGGGCTTCCGTTGCAGACAGGCCTGCTCACTGCATCCCTGGACTTAGAGCGCCAGCCCCCAGTGCCTCAGACCGCTGGTGCTCCGGGGGGACTGCTGGCTTCCCTGGAGCCACGTGTCACCTGAGGTACTGCTAGTGAGGTATACAGTCGCTGTGCTCTCTCCCTACTCTGAAGCTTCACTCTCCTCTTCCATTCACCTTGAGCTTGACCTCAAAGGCACTCCTCCACTTCACTCCACCCCCAACCAACTGCTCCCCAAACCCCTTTTCACATCCAAGGGCAGGTACTGAGGAAATACTGGCTGAATGGCCAACATGAGGCCTTCCAGCCAGCAAGAGGGCTGGTTCTATCTCTTGAGGAATAGATGCGGGTGAGGTATTTTTCAGATGAAGAATGAAGGGACGTGAACGTGATCACATGGGTCCTAGATTGAGGGGCAGGTGAAGGGAATGTGGTTAGCGACGGCCTGCAGTCTTTTCTTGACTATCTTCCCAGATAATCAAATCTGGGGAGAAACGCCTTCCACGAGGAGAGAGCAAGGCAGGAAGAGGCGGAGCGCAGCGCCGGTGTTCGGTGTGCACAGGCCGCCTCAGATGGTGGCGGGGGTTCCCACACGTGTGCCTGTGAGGCGGGGGTGGGGACACACTAACAGCCTTAGGAACACACAAACTGCATTTTGCCCCAATGATCTTAAGTTCTCTCGCTGCCTGCTGCTTGGTGTCTGTCACCAAGATCACACAGAAAATACAGTCCCGGGTCCTGCTCGCATCCAGCTCCCAGAATGGCTGAAGACTGTACCCTCTGCACTGGGAGAGGAGCAATACTTAGGAAGCCCAAGGGAAGACGACATCAATACGAGTCTGCGGGTCAATGGATAGTTCTAAGTGAACTGAGTGTGCTCAGCTCAGAGTTCCAAACCTGCACTGATCTCAACAGATCCTGGATTCTTCTCTTAGGATTTACCTGCCTGCCAGCCAAGAGCCCGGCATGGAGCACGGCTTCTCAGAGTAAAATCTATCCTGTTCATGATACGGCTGCTACCTTCAAGTCCATTTTTCAACTTAGAAGGTCTCTAAGCTCCAGTAATGGTTAGATGCCTTTGGAAGAACATGTATTTCTAAAAATAAAAGCAGAAACACAGCGAGGACCTCACTAATAGAAAACAGCCTGGGGTTTTCACCACCATCCCCTCTCACTTGGGAGCAACGAGATAGAAGTCTGGCTAAGGTTATCTTAAAATTACATCACTTAGTCAAATAAGACCCTCACAACTGCTTAAGATGGACATATTCTGTGCGAACCTCAGGCCACAAGAGTTTGCCTGGCCGATGACTTGTGGACAGCTAAGCACTGCTGCTCAGCTGGGAGCTGGACACGGCTGTGGCGGTGACGGTCGGCTTCCTCAGCCCAGGCCCCACCTGCCCCCACTCACGAGCTCTTAGGTTCAGCCTGAGCCACAAGGCCCTTGAACCTTCCGGCTTTTGGTGGCAGGACTGTTTCTGCTGAGGTAGGGGATGGGTGGACAAGTCTTTTGCCCCCTGGGTCAGGAGCTGGACGGGCTGGGGTTAGAGGAAGTGGAAAAGCAGCCTGGTGTGGAGGTGGGGAAACAGGTTAGGCAATCAGACACAGTTTAGAAAGATAAAGCGGAGGGGGCTCAGGATGGGGGCTCACATGCACACCCGTGGCTGATTCCTGTCGGAGCATGGCGAAAACCACCACAATACTGTGAAGTAATTAGCCACCAATTAAACAAGCTACTTAAAAAAGATAAAGGATCTGGGAATTATATTTTAAAAAGAGAAAGACAGTGAAAGATCTTCAGTTTGGAAAAGCAGGTGGGAAGACGGTGAGAGCCGCGAAATGGAAGACAAAGCGATGACAGAGGATCGTCCGCACTGAGGCCACGTGACCAGGGAGGTGTTCTCGGCGCCCAAGAAAGGCCAAGAGAGCATATAGTTTGCTGAGTTTTTCTCAATAGGTGTAGGGCTGGTACAGGATTCCCGGGTGGCTCAGTGGCAAAGAATCCGCATGCAGTGCAGGAGCCACAGGAGACCCAGGTTCGATCCCTGGGTCGGGAAGATGCCCTGGAGGAGGGCATGGCAACCCACCTAGCATGCATAAGGTTGTTGGAAGAAATACGCTTCCAAAACTTCTGGTAATCAAATCTGGGGAGAAATGCCTTCCACGAGGAGAGAGCAGGGCAGGAAGAGGCAGAGTGCGCAGGCCGCCTCAGATGTTGGCGGGGGTAGGGGAGCACTCCTCCCACAGAGTTCCCGCACGTGTGCCTGCAGGGCAGGGTGGGGACACACTAACAGCCCTAGGAACACACGAACTGCATTTTTGCCCCAAAGATCTTAAGTTCTCTTGCTGCCTGCTGCTTGGTGTCTGTCACGGGTCAGTATCACCAGGTGCCCTGGGGGCTGTTGGAAGTGCAGACCTTCAGAACTTCAAGTCAGAATCTGCTAACAGACCCTCAGGAGAAGCAGATCTCATCCTGCAATTAAATGCAAAGTTTCACATTCTTCATAATTACAGTGAGCTCTCAGCACCGTGTGGTTGGCAGAGGGAGAGCCGCCTGGTAGTCAGCTTCCTGCTCTGTCTCTCAGATGTCACTGGCTAATCGCCTGTTGAACACTTTCAAAAACATCTAGTGAATGCTATTTTGCTAAATATCAGCAAATCAGATTCATAAAGCTCTTGCAAGAGGCAAATAAACTAATTTTCAAAAATGACCTCCTCGTCCCGCTAATTCTTGCATGAATATTATGACAAGTGCAAAATCGGCATGGAGGTGTGCGCTAAGACCACAGACCTGAAGTCTGGCTCCTGACTGGAGCGGGGCCTCCGCAGGAGCTCGGGAAGAGCGGCTGAGACCTGGGACAGGTCCTGGGCGCCTGTGCCAGCGAGCTCCATGTCCCTCATCCCACCCAGGCCTTGCGTCTTGGTTTCCTCGTCTGTGAAACGAGCAACAGCGTGAGGGCCTGGAGGGTGTCCACCTCGACAACAGTCTAAGATCCTCTGGGCTGCATAGCTCTAACTCCCCTTAATTCATTGCATTTCACCCTCCCACTGTTCGAGTGAACCACCAATGAAAGGACGAGCTGCTGCAAACTAAATACGGAACTGAGGCTGGAGACCCCTCCCCTGGGAGCAGGCCCAGCTGCTCACAGATCAAAGAAGGGCAAGCAGCTCACCCTTGTGCAATTATGTGTGAGCGATGGCGAGCCTAAAATTAGCCCAACTCAGCCACCGAGGTGCATGCTGTCAATTGTCAGGATGACAGGGAGGGGTGTGACTATAGCAACAGACAAATGAACACGTGAAGAAAGTCTTGTCAAGTTGATGGAAAAGTTCAGATTTAATAAAGGACACATTTTCAACTCTTGTCTCTAAATCTTCGAATTGACAAAGCTCAATTACGTGGAGGCAATGAAATGAAAACTTTGGTAGATTTTTGATAAAACAAATAATGCTTTCAGTTTTGGGTTCTAGAATCATAAGGAAATAAAACTGGTAATGAGTCAGTTTTATTACCTCTGTAATTAAAGGGCCATTTAAACAAATGCCTTTCTGTAATTTTTAACTGAGATGCTTTTCTCTGTATCTGTTTTGTTAAAAAGATAGTCTTGAACTGTACTTGACATTTTAAGATATCACTGCAGGTCTGAGGATAACATAGACTGATACGGAATTTCCTTGAGAGGAACTCAGTGAAAATACTTAACGTCAGAAAAGGGCAGGGGCGGGACGAGAATCTGAGGCCACCTCGGGCCCCTCGGGAGCGGGCGGCCAGGCTCAGCTGGGGTTTTGCCGAGGGGAGCAAAGGCGCCATGCAGTTCTGGGCGAGCTGTTCTTGCTCAGAGAGCTCACACATCTAACGTGAGGCCCTGCAGATCCAACCCCAGCATCCCTGCACGTGGTCTGACTGAGGGACATTCAACAGGGCTGCTCTCAGCTCTCGCTGTCCAGCTGTGGGGCTCCAACCAGTCACTGCTCAGCTCCTCTGGTTGCGGGCGGGCGGGGTCTCCCAGGATCGGCCACATAGAAGGGACAGCTAGGAGTTAAGGGGAAGGGGACTTCCCTGCTGGTCCAACAGCTAAGGCTTTACCTTCCAGGGCAGGGGGTGTAAGTCTGATCCTTGCTCAGGCCTTGGGGCCAAAAAACCAAAACCTAAAATGGAAGCAACAGTGTAACAAATTCAAGAAAGACTTAAAAAAATAGCCAAGAGGAAGGAGAGGATTTGTGTTGCACACTCAACCAGTGCTGGCTTGATTTATTTTTTAGGCTTGGCTTCATCTTGGCTCAGATGGTAAAGCGTCTGCCTACAATGTCGGAGACCTGGGTTCGATCCCTGGGTTGGGAAGTTCCCCTGGAGAAGGAAATGGCAACCCACTCCAGTATTCTTGCCTGGAAAATCCCATGGGCGGAGGAGTCCGGTAGGCTACAGTCCATGAGGTCACAAAGAGTCGGACACGACTGAGCCACTTCACTTCACTTCACTTCATCGGGTCCTAGTTGCAACAGGCAGGATCGTCCTTGCTGACACGAGGGTTCTGTAGTGTGCAGGCTTAGCTGCCCCGTGGCATGTGGGATCTTCGTCCTTGACCTAGGATTGAACCTGCGTCCTCTGCATTGGAAGGCAGATTCTTAACCACTGGCTACCAGGGAAGGCCTTGTTCGAGGCTTTAAAAATGTCTTAGTCTTGGCAATGAAATGGTGAAATAGATCTTGGCAAATCCATTTTATGTACGATCACAAGCAGGCTGATCTCAGAAGTGACGGAGTCTGGCTTCAACCCTGTGTCTGTATGATGCTTGTGAGCCTGTCTCTCCTGTTTAGGTATCACTGCAGCTGCCTTTTTTTTTGGCTCTGCCCATGGCATGCAGGATCTCAGTTCCCTGCCCAGGGACTGAACCCACGCCCCTGGCAGTGGCACCAGCGGACCTTCAGGGGAATCCCGGCAGCTGGTCTCAGAGAGTACTCATGCCTGCAGCACGCGGATCACCCCCATGGTGCCAGTTACGTGCACTTGAGCATCCGCAGGTTTTCCAAGCAGAGAGGAAGGCTAGCCCCTTGGAAAGTCCCTCTGTGCTCTTCCTCCCTCAGGCCACCACAGTCAGTTGTTATTTCTGCATCAAATCTATTCTACTGTGCCACCTGCTATTTTCACTCCATAATACATTATGAACGTCTCTTTATGCTTATGTATTTTAATCGTTATAAAGATTGCATTACTATACTATAATCAATCACTTACTAGTGGATTTTTCAGCTTCAACTGTTGTACTACGTTACTAATCAGGAAAAATAGAAAAGTTTACATGGAAAAAAATATGAGAGTATTAAAGTCATTTTTAAAGGATATAATAAGTAGAAAACTAAATTGAGAGCTTCACACCTCAACCTTTATGCTTTCCTCAGATTTTTGCTTAAAACCCAAACTGCCTACAGTCCAGGAACACGCTATGATAGAGCGTCACACATGCGGATGAAATAGAAAGAGCCAACAGGCCCTGGGGCCGGGGATCCTCAGCCACCGTGAACATGCCGTCAGGCTGCCTCTCCAGCAGAGAGAAGCCGACGCCGCGTGAAGGGGTTCCGGCTGAGATCTAAACATATACACAAAACAAATCTGCTTTTGTGGTTAGCTGAACATCCACAGCTGATAAGGGCTTTTCTTTAATTAAAAAGTGCTTCTCCATCCCATGCAATGAGAAAAATGTTCTTTTAGTGCTGACTAAAAGAGTAAAAGCTGTTTGGAAATCCTGAGGCTTGAGTAAAGCTGCTTTAACAGCTGCTATGTGGACCAAACAGCTTGGAAACATCCCACTACTGGATTTTTCTAGAGCTCCGAGAGTAAATGTTTGCAGTCACTTCTTGTTCTTCTACTTTGGTCAAAACCCAAAACTGAGTAACACAAAGGTCACCCACGTAGCCAGAGAAGCAAAAATTACAGTGTGCGCACACACGTGTCCTCATGCTTACTTTAAAACTAAGCTTATGTTTAAATAATAAAATTAATTATGGAATAAGTAAGTAAGTAAAGTCACTCAGTCGTGTCCGAGTCTTTATGACCCCATGGACTGCAACCCACCAGGCTCCTCAGTTCATGGGATTCTCCAGGCAAGAATACTGGAGTGGGTTGCCATTTCCTTCTCCAGGGGATCTTCCCGACCCAGGGATCGAACCCAGGTCTCCATGAGAGCATGTGTCTGATTTCCCTAATCTCCTCCCAAACTACGATGCTAGACCCTGGAGGAGGGAAGGAAAGGATGCCCGTGAGCGGGCTGAGAGTGGTCACAATGTGGAGTCTAAACGTTTTGTAAGCAGCAGGGAGTTCATGAAGCAAATCGGAGGGAGAGACCCTTTCTAACAGAAAACACAGAGCTTTCACGGATGTAGCAAGTAAGGCCCCAGACTCCATGGTGTGACACAGGCCCCTCACGTGTAACCTGAAGGACACGCGAGGACACTTCTTAGACTATTGGCACAGTCAGAAGGAAGAAAAGGTCCCGACATGTATTTCAGACAGGTGATTAAAAAATAAATATTTTTAAAAAATAAAGAAAGCACTGCCGAGACAACCACGAGTGACTACAGACAGATTAGCACAACAGCAGAGCTGACTGACCTCAAAAGCTCCGTGTTCGTTCGTTTGTTTCAGGTGAGAGAGATGCTTAGAAAGGGCAGTGTAGCCTTTAAGAGCTGAACTCTAGAGTCAGACTGCTAGATTCTGAATTTCTGCTCCACTGACCGGAGTTATAATTTGGGAAATTTGGTTAATCTCTGCGCTCTGGTTTCCTCGTCTGCAAGGGTGACACGAGGTAACTCACAGGAAGCACTAGGCGCCCGCGGCAGGTGCGGCCGCCATTCCCGGGGCCGGAGCCCACACTCACCAAGATGAGCGTCCATCGCCTTCGCACAGTATTTGCACATGGCCTCCAGGTCATTCAGCTGTCCCTGAAGGAAGGAAATCTGGGCTTCCAATTCTTCTTCCTGAAACGAAGGGTGCAAGATACGAAAATGAAAACAAAAATCAAAGAAAATCCCCAAAGTCCTCCAAAAGGTCTGGACTGTTTTAAAGAGCTGCCATCCATGTCATTTTAGTCCTAGACAAAAAAAAAAAAGGAAGCAACAAATGAACATCAAACCCAGCGCCGCCACTGCCAGTGAGACAGAGGAGGAGGCAAATGAGATTCACAACAACTCTGGACTTTTAATTGAATGCTTGCTTCACGCCATGTGTAAATGTTTACCCATACAAACATATTAAAAAAGTACATAAAATACCTTCAATAACTTTTGAGCCACACAAATTGAGAGTCAATGGGACTTCAGTGGACCCAACTCCCTAGACAGTTGGTACAAAACCATTACATTTTCTCATACACGTTTGAGAAACCAGAAATTTCCATTTGTTTAAAACAGATCTCTTCATTTTCTAGACCATGCTAATCCCTTAAAACATGAGATTTCCCAAAGCACTTGGGGAAGTTTTGCCCCACAGCCGCTCTTACATCCCCTCTCTTGATAGAGCACTGGAGAGTTTTATTTATTTGATTGTTTCTAGGGAAAAATACTCTGGGTGGGATAATTATCTAAATGGCAGAAAGACAATCTAAATGTAACAAACGGATAAAGCCTGAAGCTTTTGCTTTTTTTAAGAAAAAATGTAATGCATGTGAAATATTTCCCAAGGAAATTTAGAAGATTAAGGGAGTTTTTCTCAGAGAAGAGAATAATGCTCATAATGTAGGACATTTTAAACCAAGTTAGTTGGAATACAAAGGATGTTGCCAGAGCTGGACAAGGCTGGCAGATTGGTTTTCCAGGGTCAATTCTCTCCAAATGAGAATCCTCTGTTGTCGAAACAAAGTGGAGAGAAACCTCCCAAGACATGCTTTTTCTTAAGAGAGTGAATACACTCTGACACACAGATGGAAATTAATGGCTGAAAAGATGACTTGTAGGTGTACCACGTGTTAGGAACACACGTACAGAACACCTAAAACCCTGTTTTTACTGGCTGCCTGGAAGATGAGCCTTTAGAAACATGCATTCAAATGCCTGATGCAGAAAACAGACACAGCAGTCACTCTAAGAACAAATTATTGTGAATGCCCACTGCAGGATGGCCCAAGCTCGAACCCTGTACTCTACATCCTGTAAAGTGCTTCCCGAGGTACCCTGTACATCCCACCAAGCACAACGGCCTCTCTTCTGATACTCAAGTAAAGACAAAGCCACCAGGAGCTCAGCTAGGGAATGAGGACTGTGGCCTTGGGTAGGTGTTGCAGGGCATTTTTCTTCTCCTTTTTCTCCTTTGGGTCTGCACAAACTTGAGCTTCTCTGTTCGCTCAGGACCCCACAGGAAACCGAGAAAGAACGCTGCGCCTGTTGGTTAACCTTGGTCGTGATTCGTCTCCGAAGATGGCCACCATCCATTCCTTCCTCGAGGTACACGCTATTCTGCTCATCAAGAGGTGGGGTCTACTTCCCTTCCCCCAAATCCCGGCTGTCCTGTCATTTGCCTTGATCCAGAGAACGCAGCAGAAGGCGCACTGTATCAGAGGCCTGCCAACTTCTGCTTCCTTCTGCTTTCACTAGAGGAAGGCAGCTGCCATAGTTAGCTGTAAGGAAGTTCAGGCTATGGCAATGAACAAGAGGAGAGACAATATGGAGAGCAAGCGGCCACAGGAGACGCAAGGAGGCTCCAGACACGTGAGTGACGTCTTCCTGGACCTTTCAGCCCAGCCCATCTGAAGCTAGCCAAGTGAGTAACCCAGCCAGCAGCAGGCGGCGCAGAAGAGCAGCCCAACCCAGCCCTGTCCGCACGTCTGGCCTGAAAACCCGTGAGCAGCAGCAACGCTGCTTTGAGGAGCGGGGTTTGCGGTGGTTTGTTGCGCAGCAACGGATAACTGGCACCGCAGTGGGATGAAGGGGCGCTAGAGTGGCACAGGCATAAGGAAACCTGAGTTCTGTTTCCAGCCCTGCCATTCACAAGTCACGCAGCCTTAAATAATTCTCCACCCTGCTGCTGCTGCTAGGTCGCTTCAGTCGTGTCTGACTCAGTGCGACCCCATAGACGGCAGCCCACCAGGCTCCCCCGTCCCTGGGATTCTCCAGGCAAGAACACTGGAGTGGGTTGCCATTGCCTTCTCCAGTGCATGAAAGTGAAAAGGGAAAGTGAAGTCGCTCAGTCGTGCCAGACTCTTAGCGACCCCATGGACTGCAGCCCACCAGGCTCCTCTGTCCATGGGATTTTCCAGGCAAGAGCACTGGAGTGGGTGCCATCGCCTTCTCCGAATTCTCTACCCAGTAAGGGCCTAACGTCAGCACTCTTTGGAGAAGATAGAAGTTAGATACTTTGCTCCCAAGAGGTTTTCAAGCTTGGAGTTGGAATAGGAAAGGCTTATAATTACCAGACTATGAGGTAGAGTACATGAAAATCTTACAGAGAAATAAGAATAGATGCTCTGAGAATCCTGGTCCTGGCCTCCTGTCCCTACTATTGAACAAGTTGCCTTTTCAATGTGTTACAGATACGAACCCACCCGGAAGAGTCTAGAACTGTACTGAGGCCAGCACGTGGCAGTCTTTTGAGGGGGGCTCTGGCTGGAGTTTGTTCCTGCCCTTGGCTTCCAACTGGGGTGCTGACAGCCCAAAATGGACAAAGGACACCAGGAATGTACCACCAGCTGGTTAAAATCTCTTCTCTGTTTATCCGATGTATGAGTCTAGTTTGGATTAAGTGATCACTTTTTATGAGATGCAAAAGCCCTTGGGAGCCTTAAACCCCAGCAGTCATTCCTACCTAAACGGATTAAGTGTATTCAGTGTGGTTTTTTAATAAAATCTGGGCGGGAAGAAGAGCTGGAGAGGAGACAGAGGACACAGTCCAGTCTGTGGGCGGCGAGGTGCTGACCGCGGGAGGGAGCGCAGAGCTCAGGGAGGCGCGACCTGCATGAGCACGCAGGGCGGCCTGGGGCGCGCGCTGCGTGAGCGCGCCGGGGCGGCCGGGGCATGCGCTGAGTGAGCGCGCGCGGGGCGGCCTGGGGCGCGCGCTAGATGAGCGCGCAGGGCGGCCGGGGCATGCGCTGAGTGAGCGCGCCGGGGCGGCCTGGGGCGCGCGCTAGATGAGCGCGCGGGGCGTCCGGGGCATGCGCTGAGTGAGCGCGCCGGGGCGGCCTGGGGCGCGCGCTCGATGAGCGCGCGGGGCGGCCGGGGCATGCGCTGAGTGAGCGCGCGCTGCGTGAGCGCGCGGGACATAACACAGGCCTCCAGGCAAGCACTTTGGCTTAGACATGGCAGCAAGTGAAGAGCATCTTGCTTGCCTAAGTCCTGAGTAAACCTCAGTACAAATGGAACCCTGGCAGAAAACAGCAGTTTTCATTCCTGTGAGGCTTTTTTTTCCAATGGAAAGCTGACACAAAAGCCCATCTGTGAGACAAAGAGTAGCTGAAACAGGTGGAGGGGCCCAGGAAACTCTTCCATTTGGAATATTAAATCCAGTACACGACCTTGCTGGAGTTTGCTTAATGAAAATACACCCAAGCCCTTGAACGATCACTCAGACTTTATAAATAGAAATGGAATCACTTGGCGCAAGGGTGGTTTGTCATTTATTCTTCACTCTTTTATATAATTGCAGATAAAAGAAGGAGCCAAGAATCAAGAATCTAAAATTGTGGAAAGAGACTTTCCATTTCTAACTTAGTTTCTGAGGCTCCACACGCCTCAGACACAGACAGCTTTAGTCATTTGCTTTCATTAATGGTCCTCTGTAATCAAAAACAAATGCTTGGCTAATTGCCTTGAAAGTTTATAAAACCAACCAGTTAGTGTCATTTTTATGTATAAATAAGATATGAAGAAAAGTTTTCGTTCTATTTGCTTTTGCATACATGTTCTGCCTTCCGGTACGGGAGGCAGGATGGTGGAAGTGGGCGGTGTGCAGGAGTAGACACACCCGGGTTCGAATCCTCTTTCTGCCCGTTTGAGGACACTGGCTGTGTAATCTCCAACAGTTTCTTCATTTCACCTTTTCCCCCAAGGTATTGATGAGACCCAAACGGCAACACATGGAGAGTGTCTGGCACAGAATAGGTACTCCACAAAGGACATTATTCTCTAATGTTTAAAATCAGGTCAAAACAATAGAACCGATTTTTAGTACGGAGTTTGGCGATTCACTCTTAGAAGACACTGGTCTCTGGTTTAAACATCTTTATGTGGCTCCTCCCAGAAGGAAGAGTTAGGACCTGGGAGCCCACCAGTGACTCAAGTCCTGCAGAGCCACGGGTGTGTGGGGTGCGAAACTGGTGGAGGAGGAGGAGGCGGGCCGCCGGCAGACCGCGCGAGCAGCGCAGCCCCAGAGGGGCCTGGCAGCCTCCGGGAAGGAGCGAGAGCATGGGCCGCCCCGCGGGAGCACACCACCGGCCTCCGGCCCTTTCACAGGGGCTGTGGCAGGCCCAGGCCTGGGCTCTGCCTGCAGGAACTCACTCACCCTCACAGCAAGCCCATGCGGAGGTTTCTCTCACTACGTCCCACACGACACAGGTGCCTCTGCAAGCCACCCCCTCTGAAGCAATGCCAGCGTGGAGGCGGCACTGTGAGCGCCCAGGTCGCCTGCCCACGACTCCCAGTTCTCCCCTGTACACATTCCTCCTTATACTCGATTACCAGGCCCTTCCAAGGAGTGCCTTCGTACCCCAGTTTCCTTTAGGAGAAGCTCACCCTTTACAGTGTTCAGAAGTGAAGTGATCGCTCAGTCGTGTCCGACTCTTTGCGGCCCCATAGACTGTAGCCTACAAGGCTCCTCTGTCCATGGGATTTTCCAGGCAATAGTACTGGAGTGGATTGCCATTTCCTTCTCCAGGGGATCTTCCCAACCCAGGGCTCGAACCCAGGTCTCCTGCACTGTAGACAGACGCTTTCTCGTCTGAGCCACCAGGGAAGTCCTTACAGTGTTCAGACCCATCTCTAAATGGCTTACTAAGTCACATTCCTTCATTCAGGTATGATCGTTTGTGTTCCGCTTCGTTTGTCGAATGATTTTTGTTTAGACTGTATCTGGAGAAATGTGTTTTGAATTTGCTTTGTTAAAAAGTCGTATTTCTACCACCATTCTCCCCCGAATAGTTGATACATCATTACACTTTCACTCACATATTATATGTATCCAATTGTTTAAATTGTTTTCTAACATGTGGATTTTATAGATCAATTTTGTTAAGTGTTTCAGTGTCTTTATGTTCTTTCTTGGTTAATACCAGGATGAGCTTTTGTACTTTATTACTTTTTATTAATTCATTTCTTCAACAAATATATTCATTGATACTGTATTAGGGCTTGTGGGAAATACAGTAATGAACAAGAGATGTGTTCTGACCTCTGCAAACTTAGGAAGAGGTAAGACTACACGTCAAGCATGAGAGGAGCAAGCATTACGCTTCACAGCAGATATGAGAGGAGAACCTTCACCATCACGGGCGGGGAAAGCTGGCTTCCAAGGTGCAGGGGTGGAAATGAAAGATTTTCGGCAAGTGGAAGCATTTCTGATGAGTCTTCAAGAAGAGGGACTTGGCTTGGAGGAAATGAGGAATAAAGATGCTTTAGGAGGCAGAGACCCAGTGAACAAAGGAGTACAACCGGAAAAGTCGGGAACCAGGGCAAAGAGCCCGCAGCTGAGCAGGGAGTGGAGAGCAGGAGCTGGGCTGGCTGGAGGCCTCCCTTCTCCTCATCTCCTTCAGAGATGGTGCTCTGGGGGCTGGGCCCGACCCCACCCTGCTGGGGATCCCAGTTGTAGCGTGGCCTGCCCACTGCAGCCCTCAGCGCTCCTGGTTTTGAGAAAGGGGGACAGGAAGGGCCTGAGGGTGGGGTTCGCAGAGCCCATGGGGATGAGACCAACCCCACCGGCAGGGGCGGGCTACACGCGGTGGCCAGCAGACGGGAGAGAGCCCGCTGCCTGCGGACAGACAGCAAGGGGCAGGCGGGAAGGGTACGAAGAGGCTGAGGAAGCAGAGTGCAGAGGCCTCAGTGTTCTGCGGAAGCCGTGGTCACACCAGGCCCACACACACAGACACACACAGACACACACAAAGAGACACACACACAAACACAGATACACACAGACACACAGAGACACAGACACACAGAGACACACAGACACAAACAGGCACACACAGACACACAGAGACACACACAGAGACACACAGAGACACACAGAGACACACACACAGACACACAGACACAAACAGGCATACACAGACACACAGAGACACAGAGACACACATAGACACAGACACACAGAGACACACAGAGACACACAGAGACACAGACACACATAGACACACACACACAGACACACAGAGACACACACAGAGACACACATAGACACACACACACAGACACCACAGAGACACACAGAGACACAGACACAAAAGGCACACACAGAGACTGACACGCAGAGACTAGAGACACACACAGACACATACACAGACATACAGAGATACATAGACACACACACAAACACACACACAGACACACACAGACACCACAGAGACACAAAGAGACACAGAGACACACATAGACACACACACACACAGACACACACACACAGACACCACAGAGATACACAGAGACACAGACACCACAGAGACACACAGAGACACAGAGACACACATAGACACACACACACAGACACCACAGAGACACACAGAGACACAGACACCACAGAGACACACAGACACAGACAGGCACACACAGAGACCGACACAGAGACCACAGAGACACACACAGACACAAAGACACACACAGAGACACACAGACACACACACAAACACACACACAGAGACAAAGACACACACAGACACATACACACACACACAAAGACACACACAGACACAGCTGTGGTTACACCAGGGTGACACACACATACAGTGTGGCGGCATGGCGGCCAGCGCGCCCTATGTCCGCAGAGGAGGGCCTACAGGAGCACCGCCGGGAGCACCGCGGCTGCTCAGCAGCCCCGCACTGCGTGCATCTCTCCTGGGCCCTGCCCCGCAGCCCTGTTGGCTGAGCTTGGTTTCCTGGGGATAATTAGGAATGATAATAACCCCTAACTCAGCTCATGCTTGGGGACTGAATTACACGAGATATTCCAGATGAAGTGCTTTGCACATGGTAAACGCTCAATAAATGTTCCTTTCGCCGTCTCTAGATTATTAACATAGTCTTATACAGTTATTCCAAGGAATTATAGACACCTGTGTGAGCAGTGCCCAGGAAATCCCTCACCCTGTTGATGGCAACATGAACGTGCATATTCCTAACACTGACACCCAGTGAGAGGGGACTCGGGCGACTGGTGGCATACTGATGTACAGAGCATCATGAAACTTAACACTGCACGTTCCCATGGGAGAGCACTTAACAATAACGCATATATTGATGGGTTTTCTCCAATCGGCGGCACTGCAGGTCATTTTTTTCTGGATTTTGTACAATGAAATCAGATTATGTTTTTGTAATATACCATTATTTAATAAAGAAGAAAAAAGTAAAAGGTGATTATCAAGAAGAAACAAGATATAATAATATTCTTAAATTACCAAAATGTATTTCAAGTTAAACTCTAAGCAACACTACAGTCTAAAGAGATCTGTTCTCTAAACAATACTAAGTGGTGAAAACGAGTTAGATGAACACCCTGTGAAAAGGCTAACGGTTACAGTGTTTGGTCCGGTGTCTGAAGTACAACCTCGGAGCAGCAGTTTCAGGGTAGTGGTGCCTCTCTCTGCACTTAAGGTGGGAGCATCATGGCTGTCTGGAAAGAATGGGACTCTTAAAGATGCTTAAAACAATAAAGATGGTCATCAAATTCCCAGTAAACAAAATGGCTCCTGTTTTCAAACAGGATGTAAACAAACATGGTAAATGTGAATGAGAAAGAAATCTCATTTAGAAATTTAGGGCTGAGACTCAAACCCTAAGGCACTTAGTAAACCGTGCCATTTCAGTGCTGGAATTCCCTTTAGAGATGACTGATTTCAACCCTGTGTTTTATAAATACAGCTTGATCTGGCTAGGTGGCTAGCTAGGAGCAGAACGTACACAAGCTGCCACTTTTGCTTCTCCGCCGCTGAAGCAGTGCTGTGTCCCAGCACTGAGACGCACAGCACGTGTGGACACCGGGGTGAAAAGGCAGCCCGCAGAATGGGAGAGGATGCTTGCTGACTGTGTGTCTGATAAGGGGTGACTATAAGAATACACAGAGAACTCTTAGAACTCAACAGCAAGGAAAAGAAACAAAAACTCAACCTGATTAAAAAATGTACGAAGGACTTAGACATTTTTCCTAGGAAGATATAGAAATGGCTAACAAGTACATGAAAAGATATTCAACATCACTAAACACTAGGGAAATGCAAGTTGAAACAATGAGATACCATCTCATAGCTATCAGGATGGCTACCATCCAAAGATCAGATAATAACAACTGTTGGTGCAGATGTAGAAAAACTGGAACCCTGGTCCACTGTTAGTAGGAATATAAGGAAAAGGAGTATGCTCAGCTCAGTGCAGTCGCTCAGTCGTGCCCAGCTCTTCGCGACCCCATGAATCGCACCACGCCAGGCCTCCCTGTCCATCACCAACTCCCAGAGTTCACTCAGACTCACGTCCATCGAGTCCATGATGCCATCCAGCCATCTCATCCTCTGTCGTCCCCTTCCCCTCCTGCCTCCAATCCCTCCCAGGATCAGGGTCTTTTCAAATGAGTCAGCTCTTCACATCAGACAAAGTATTGGAGTTTCAGCTTCAACATCAGTCCTTCCAATGAACACCCAGGACTGATCTCCTTTAGGATGGACTCCTTACAGTCCAAGGGACTCTCAAGAGTCTTCTCCAACACTACAGTTCAAAAGCATCAATTCTCTCAGCTCTCAGCTTTCTTTATAGTCCAACTCTCACATCCATACATGACTATTGGAAAAACCATAACCTTGACTAGACGGACCTCTGTTGGCAAAGTAATGTCTCTGCTTTTGAATACGCTGTCTAGGTTGGTCATAACTTTCCTTCCAATGAGTAAGTGTCTTTTAATTTCATAGCTGTAATCACCATCTGCAGTGATTTGGAGCCCCCCAAAATAAAGTCAGCCACTGTTTCCCCATCTATTTGCCATGAAGTGATGGGACTGGATGCCATGATCTTTGTTTTCTGAATGTTGAGCTTTAAGCTAACTTTTTCACTCTCCTCTTTCACTTTCATCAAGAGGCTCTTTAGTTCTTCTTCACTTTCTGCCATAAGGGTGGTGTCATCTGCATATCTGAGGTTATTGATATTTCTCACAGCAATCTTGGTTCCAGCTTGTGAGTCATCCAGCCTGGTGTTTTGCATGATATACTCTGCATATAAGTTAAATAAGCAGAGTGGCAATATACAGCCTTGACATATCCTTTCCCAGTTTGGAACTAGTCTGTATTCCATATCCAGTTCTGTTGCTACTTGACCTGCATACAGATTCCTCAGGAGGCAGGTAAGGTGGTCTGGTATTTCCAAAGTTTGTTGTGATCCACACAGTCAAAGGCTTTGGCATAGTCAATAAAGCTGAAGTAGATGTTGTTTTCTGGAATTCTCTTGCTTTTTCAATGATCCAACAGATACTGTCAATTTGATCTCTGGTTCCTCTGCCTTTTCTAAATCCAGCTTCTGGAAGTTCACAGTTCAAATACTGTTGAAGCCTGGCTTGGAGAATTTTGAGCATTACTTTGCTAGCGTGTGAGATGAGTACAATTGTGTAGTAAACATTCTTTGGCATTGCCTTTCTTTGGGATTGGAATGAAAACGGACCTTTTCCTGTCCTGTGGCCACTGCTGAGTTTTCAAAATTTGCTGGCATATTGAGTACAGCACTTTCACAGCATCGTCTTTTAGGATTTGAAACAGCTCAACTGGAATTCCATCACCTCCACTAGCTTTGTTTGTAGTGATGCTTTCTAAGGCCCACTTGACTTCACATTCCAGTATGTCTGGCTCTAGGTGAGTGATCACATCATCGTGATTATCTGGGTCGTGAAGATTTTTTCTGCATAGTTCTTCTGTGTATTCTTGCCACCTCTTCATTATATCTTCTGCTTCTGTTAGGTCCCTACCATTTCTGTCCTTTATTGAGCCCTCTTCGTATGAAATATTCCCTTGGTAGCTCTAATTTTCTTGAAGAGATCTTTAGTCTTTCCCATTCTATTGTTTTCCTCTATTTCTTTGCATTGATTGCTGAGGAAGTCTTTCTTATCTCTTCTTGCTATTTTTTGGAACTCTGCATTCAAATGGGCATATCTTTGCTTTCTCCTTTGCCTTTAGCTTACCTTCTTTTCTTAGCTATTTGTAAGACATCCTTGGACAACCATTTTGCCTTTTTGCATTTCTTTTTGTTGGGGACGGTCTTGATTCCTGTCTCCTGTACAGTGTCATGAACCTCCGTCCATAGTTCATCAGGCACTCTGTCTATCATATCTAGTCCCTTAGATCTATTTCTCACTTCCACTGTATAATCATAAAAGATTTGATTTAGGTCATACCTGAATGGTCTAGTGGTTTTCCCCACTTTCTTCAATTTAAGTCTGAATTTGGCAATAAGGAGTTCATGATCTGAGCCACAGTCAGCTCCCAGGCTTGTTTTTGCTGACTGTATAGAGCTTCTCCATCTTTGGCTGCAAAGAATATAGTCCATCTGATTTTGGTGTTGACCATCTGGTGATGTCCATGTGTAGAGTCTTCTCTTGTGTTGTTGGAAGAGGGTGTTTGCTATGACCAGTGTGTTCTCTTGGCAAAACGCTATTAGTCTTTGCCCTGCTTCATTCCGCATTCCAAGGCCAAATTTGTCTGTTACTTCAGGTGTTTCTTGACTTCCTACTTTTGCATCCCAGTCCCCTCTAATGAAAAGGACATCTTTTTGGGGTGTTAGTTCTAGAAGGTCTTGTAGGTCTTCATAAAACCGTTCAACTTCAGCTTCTTCAGCATTACTGGTCGGGGCATAGACTTGGATTACTGTGATATTGAATGGTTTGCCTTGGAGACGAACAGAGATCATTCTGTCATTTTTGAGATTGCATCCAAGTACTGCATTTCAGACTCTTTTGTTGATTATGATGGCTACTCCATTTCTTCTAAGGGATTCCTGCCCGCAGTAGTAGATGTAGCGGTCATCTGAGGTAAATTCAGCCATTCCAGTCCATTTTAGTTCACTGATTCCTAAAATATTGATGCTCCCTCTTGCCATCTCCTGTTTGACCACTTCTAAGTCGCCTTGATTCATGGACCTAACTTTCCAGGTTCCTATGCAATATTGCTCTTTACAGCATCGGGCCTTGCTTCTATCACCAGCATGAATGTTACTCAAAAAGTAAAAATGGAATTACAGAATGATCCACCAATCCCACTTCTGGGTACATATCTACCCCAAAGAGTTGAAAGCAGAGTCTCAAAAAAAAAAAAAAAAAATCTGTACACTCATGTTCACTGGAGCATTATTCATAATAGCTAAAGCGTAAAAACAACCCAGGGCACCAACACATAGATGGGTAAGCCAAACATGGTGNCTCAGCTTTCTTCACAGTCCAACTTTCACATCCACATATGACCACAGGAAAAACCATAGCCTTGACTAGGCAGACCTTAGTCGGCAAAGTAATGTCTCTGCTTTTGAATATACTATCCAGGTTGGTCATAACTTTTCTTCCAAGGAGTAAGCGTCTTCTAATTTCTTGGCTGCAGTCACCATCTGCAGTGATTTTGGAGCCCAAAAAAATAAAGTCTGACACTGTTTCCACTGTTTCCCCATCTATTTCCCATGAAGTGATGGGACCGGATGCCATGAGCTTCGTTTTCTGAATGTTGAGCTTTAAGCCAACTTTCTCATGGAATAGTATTCAGCCTTAAAAAGGAAGAAAATTCTGACATATGCTACAACATGGGCAAAGCCTGAGAATATTATGCTCAGTGAAATAAGTCACAAAAATACAAATACTGAATCGTGTTTGCACAGAGTAGCATTTACATGAGGTACTTAGAGGGGTCAGAATCATTGAGACGTAAAGACAAATGGTGGCTGAGAGAAAGTTACTACTGCTTAATGTGCACAGAGCTTCACACTGGCAGGATAAGAAGAGTGACGGAGGCAGACGCACTGTGTCATGAAAGAACTCAATGCCTCTGAATGAGACCCTTGACAGTGATGCAGGTGGTAAATTTTACGTTGGGCCTGTTTTACCAAAATAAAGAAGGAAACACGTGCTCCTTATAAAGTTACAAGTCGCCTGCCGTAAAGAGAGCCAGGAGTGGCAGGAGCTAGGCGCCAGCCAGCCAGGCTCTGTGGTCATGCTGCCTCAGCTGCTCCCAACAGGGACCGTCCCAACCCGCTGCCGCAGCAGCTCAGGAACAGCCGCGGGCAGGTCACCTGGAGAAGGGAGGAAGACGCTCAGGTTTCCACGCAGACAGCTTCTCTTCCAAAGTGCTGCGTGCCTTTCAGCAATTCCCACAAATTGACCAAGTGCATATTAAATCTACACTCACTTCACTGATCCACATGCGAAAGTGTCCCAAATATCTTTTTGAAGTCAGGTGTGAGCAGGTTAAAATAATCAACTCGAATCCTGTGCCTGCCATTGGTGGGCACGGGGACACAGATCACAGACATTTGACAAGTGCAACAGGCGGAGAGGAAGGAGCTGCTCCTCAGCCCACGGCCTCGCGTAACTTTTCCTGAGGAAGCCAAAGAAGGCCAGCCTCTGATAAGGCAGAAGTTACCCATTGTCCTCAATATGCCAGCAAATTTGGAAAACTCAGCAGTGGCCACAGGACTGGAAAAGGTCGGATTTCATTCCAATTCCAAAAAAAGGCAATGCCAGAGAATGCTCAAATTACCGCACAATTGCACTCATCTCACATAAGAAAAAAAAAAAACTATTCATTAAGAAAAGTAGTAAGGAGCCATTTATTTATTTGACAAATATTTACTGCTCCCCATTCTTCAGGCTGCCTTGCCACCTTCTCCATCCTACTCTGCACCCTAGAGGTGGACCCATAATGCCCTGCATTGGAGGGATTCTCCTGCCTCTGGCTTCTTGTGGATTCCAACTGGAGAGGCTCACGGGAGATGTGAAAGTGGGAGGAAAGTGAGACATGTCTGCCTAACGTGGGTGGGCCTTGGTCCTCAGCCAAAGGTCGCTGCTCCTCTCAGGCAGTCCTCTTTGCAGGGTACCCTTCTGGGAAATGCTCCCTCCTCTAGTCCTCCAGACCCTGTGGAGTAAAAATACCCTTCTTTGCTAGCCTTGAAACATGTCATTATCCCTTTTTCGTTTCCCTAAGTCCTGCCAACACATTGGTAAATAGACTTGTTTATTAAACATCCCTTAAATACCAACTTTAAGTATGCCATATGTTTCCTGTCAAAACCCTGACAACTATAATCACAAATCTGTCCAGACACAGTCCTAGGCCCTTAGAGACCTCCAGCTAATCCTAGGAAATACAGTTCTTAGAAAGGTAGCCCTTTTAAAACATTTAATTGCTTTTCAGTAATAATGCTCCATTCATATGTTATTCAAAAGTTACGAGTAAAATTTTCATTTTAATGGGCCTCTCATTTCTACATACATTGTATTCATTATATTTAACTTGAATATTTTGTTTCTGTACTTCATGAACTGCTTATATGACAGTGACAAACTAGCTTAATAGTAGTGATGGCCTTCTAGGCATGAACAAGGAGTCTAATGGTAAAGCAACAGACTGGGAAAATTATGTGGGTAATTTAGACTAAAAGCCCCCTTTTATCCTAATCGTGTATTTTAAACAAGAGCATTTCATCCCTAAAGAATTCTGGCTGTGTTTCATACTTCTCTTTATCATATTAGAAAACAAAAGACATGGATTCAATTTAATATGCATTTATTTAACTACTTACTATGTGCAAAACATTGCAATAGGCACAAAAAAGAACAAGATATATTTCCTGATTCTTAATGTATTAACACATTCTTATAAAGGTGATCACGTAGAAATTACTGTTAGCAAAATGCTACATTAAACGTTACTAAATGCAGCTTAAATAATTTCAGACTATGCTTTTTCTTTCCTGATAAACTTTGACTTTTTCCATATTTTCTCCTAACATGTAAACTGTATTATATTATAATGTTAATTTACTATATATTATTTTCACTTTATATAATTTTCACTAAATTCCACTCGGTGAAAGTTAACATGTAATAAGGAATGAGGAAAGATAAGATTAGTAAACTCTTATGTCCCCATATTTTAAACATCCCAAACATGAGATTTTATCAGCTACCCAACAATGAGCATATAGCCAATGCAAGACTGGATATATCTGCCTTAATATGCCTGTACATTCTTTAAAATGCGGGTAACCTTTACTCTAAAGCTTCGTTACATTTTGGAAAAGTTAGATGAAAGGTAGTAAAATCAGAAACATTTAGTTTAGGAAGTAAACTTGGATCAGAAAAGAAATTCCATCTTTCTAAGAATGATAATTATTCCTATGCTTATTGGAACCCTGACTTTCCTCTAAGTTACTCTGATGGAATACATACGTTTTTAACTTAAATAATGCACAAGATTTCTAAAATGTCAAGCAGGCCTATCTTTCTTGCAATGATTAAATAAGTAAAGGAAAGTAAAATACAAAGTTACCACTTTGTTTTGGGAGAGACTCAGCAATTTACACATACCCATTTGTTGTTGTTTAGTCCTTAAGTCATGTTCCACTCTTTGGCAACCCCGTAGACTTGTAGCCCACCCAGCTCCTCTGTCCATGGGATTTCCCAGGCAAGAATACTTGGAGTGGGTTGCCATTCTTTCCAGGGGATATTCCTGAATCAGGGATTGCACCTGCATCTCCTACACTGGCAGGCGGGTTCTTTACCACTGAGCCACCACACACATTATTATTATTAGCCAAACACACTGGAACCACATTTTTTTTTTTTGTTTTTAACTTAAATAATGCACAAGATTTCTAAAATGTCAAGCAGGCCTATCTTTCTTGCAATGATTAAATAAGTAAAGGAAAGTAAAATACAAAGTTACCACTTTGTTTTGGGAGAGACTCAGCAATTTACACATACCCATTTGTTGTTGTTTAGTCCTTAAGTCATGTTCCACTCTTTGGCAACCCCGTAGACTTGTAGCCCACCCAGCTCCTCTGTCCATGGGATTTCCCAGGCAAGAATACTTGGAGTGGGTTGCCATTCTTTCCAGGGGATATTCCTGAATCAGGGATTGCACCTGCATCTCCTACACTGGCAGGCGGGTTCTTTACCACTGAGCCACCACACACATTATTATTATTAGCCAAACACACTGGAACCACATTTTTTTTTTTTCTATGTATTTTTTAACTTGATTCACTCAATCCACCTGAGAGAACTTTCTGGCCCAAGAACTCAACTGCCCTGTAAATAGTACCCTGAGATGTTTTTAAAAGGCACATCTCTCCTCAATCTTTAAACACCCCCACCTCCTGGACACTTCCTTGACTGTGACGCTTATCAACAAATAATGGTCCACATACAACTTGTTTTCCTTACAGACAATGTAGAGGCCCTAACATGATGATTTTAAATCACCCACAGGCCTTTCGGTCATTTCCTTCTGTGCATGCCATGGCTTCCAGAGTTCACCCGTCATTATTACACTCTCTTGGAGGAAGAAAACCAAAAGCTTTAAGCCAATCAGGACTGACACAGTGAGAACAAACAAAACAAATGCAAAAAGCTACTACAGTTGTACCTTTGCTCAGTCACGCATTCCTCAGAAGTCAGTTGTAAATCTAATGGGACAGAATAAACTCATCCTTTCCAACTGACCTAAGCAATTATTTCACAAACTGTTTTTCTTAATATCGAATTACTCTTTTTAATACACACCCTTTCTCCTGATGGCTCAACTTTAAATTATACTTTCTGTCAAAGACTTAGAAATATGTAAATGAACTTAGGAGGCATTTTCACTGACGAACGTTTTATAAATTGTGGGAAAATCAGTCTCTTTTTTTTCTTAATATATCCCACTTTCTCTGGAATTTGATCTCCCTAAAGTGAGGTGTATAGCCAGGCATGATCTTTTCAGCTAATGTATTTAAATGAATATATGATCCAAACAGCATGAGGGCAATGCTATGTCCAAGGAGCACACAGGCTGGTGGATGCCTCCTACCGTATGTTTTCTTTCTCTGAGGTTTTCCACATAATTGACTAAAACGGAGCTCCTGAAACCTGACCCTGTATACATGCAGAAGGTTGTCAACTATGTTCAAATAGCTCATCTTTTTTTTTTTTTTTAGAAATACTAAAGCCTAAAGTGGAGTGCTCGGCATTAAGAAGAAAGTGGTTCCCATCAGAGTGGTGAATGAGAGGGTTTGGCTTCAACAAATAGAGGGGGTGCTTAAGCAGAGCCTCCCTGGGTTGTGTTGTTATTGTTTTGGTGACCAAACAGGTTACAGCAGGTAGTGATGGCAGGACAGAGAAAGTTTAGTAAGAATCAAGTCGTCTGGAGTGTATCCTGCTAGTGTGGGAAAGCTTCAGGAGTGCTAAAAAAGAGAGAGGGTTTTGGCCCCAAACCCATGACTGTAAAAACAAAGACTCTTAGGAATGTGGTAAAGGAAGAATCCAGAAGGAGGACAAGACTGTGAAGAGGCCAGAAGCCATGGAGGATAAGCAGGGCCCAGCTATGGGAGCGGTACCCAGAGCATCTTTATGGTTAGAAACAGGACGACAAAGCAGAATCAGATTTGGACAATGTTCTGGCAAGCCAGCAGAAGCGGCTGTGCTGGGGGAAGGCAGTGCATAAGTCTGGCCGGCCCCACCTGCTAGGGTGACCTCTGACAGGGTGACCACTACTAGTTTCCAACCCGAAACCAGCTGGTGACACCGGCCCCATACACAGCCCAGTCCAACCTCAGATAGGTTTCCTGGAATAATTAACTGCTAAGGCTGTGTGTGGCCTGCCTGCTTCCTTCCTTCCCTCCTTCAGGTCACAGCACGGACCAGTCATGTGAGGTCTGGCCCTCCTGCCACTCCCGCCCTCCCATCCCTCTACCCCACTTCCCCCAGCTCTGGAACTCTACTCCTGTCTCTTCACTTTGGGTAGATTTCCTCATTGGTAAAGTGAGTGGCTTGGACCAGATTATCTTAAAGTTCCTTCCAGTTCTAAGACTGTGTGATTCTTGGATGTTATAAATTCCCAGAATCATAAAATTTAGAGTTGAAAGGGACTTTAGAAGTCTTCTATTCAACCTCCTACTCAACCCAAGCTAACCTAGCCAGAACTAATAAGCTCCGAAAGTTCTATGTAGTTGTTTTTGGCTTGCTGAAGCTGGCAGTAATCAAAGCTTAAAAACCTTAAATATAAAGCATGAAAAAAATACATACGAGATTTTCAGAACATCTAAGAGAGAGTTTGAAGGGGCAGAGGCCCATAGAGCAGCATATCCTATTGCTCAGAAGTTAGTATCTAAGCACAGCTATTCCCAGCCTTTGTTTTGACAATATCCAGGTAATATTAAAAACATAAAATAACAGGTGATGTCAAAAAATTCTCCAAACACAACTAATTTTCAAATGATAATCATCCTTATATAAGACAAGGTGACTGGATGACATGTCATCAAATAAATGAAGCCTAGAAAGGAAACTAAAGAATATAAAGGAGAAACAGTAGTACTTTGGGATGCATTCAAGAGAAATCAAAAAGAACGTCCCATATGTTTTTAAGGGAAAAACTTCAATTATAAACTACTTTTCAAAATTAATTTTTATGTGATAATGAATATTCTCACTCCCCCTTGAAAAGAATTATTTTCTTAGGATCTATGCCAACTCTCCTACTACAGATTTTGAAGGAATCATTGACTATATTTAAGAAATAAGCATCCGAAAGAGTAATTTTCCATTGTTTTATTATCAATTACTTAAAAGTGGTAAGTTCATAAATAAATGAGAAGAGATATCCTTACAGTTAGGAAACTATCAGTTCTTTCAATACAGATGTATAGTCTTAACATCAGTCCAATAAATATTCTATCAGATTTCTTTTTTTAATAATTTCTAAAATTTATTTTAAAAGGTAGAAGATCTAGAATACTTAAGTCCACCTTGAGGAACATACCAATGATATATTGCTTTGGCAATTAAGACCATGAAATACCGACACAGGAATACATATGAAGCCAAACAAAGAGTCCAGAAAAAGAAACACACAAATGTGGTCCTCTGATATACAACCAAAATGGCACTAAAATTCAAAGGAGAAAATGAAAATGTCTTTTCAATAAATGCTGCTGAATCAATAAGATATTCATATGCAGGGGGCTTCCCTGGTGGCCCAGACTGTAAAGAATCTGCCAGCAATGCGGGAGACCTGAGTTCGATCCCTGGGTTGGGAAGATCCCCTGATGAAGGAAATGACTACCCACTCCAGTATTCTTATCTGGAGAATTCCATTGACAGAGAAGCCTGGTGGGCTTACAGTCATGGGATCACAAAGAATCAGACACGACTGACTAACACACACGTATCGGGGGAAAATGAATCTCGACCTCATCCACATACACAAACATTAATTAGAAATAGACTGCAGATCTAATGTGAAAGATAAAATACAGCTCCTGGAAGAAAATATAGGAATATATCTTCATGACCTTAAAATAAGCAAAGATTTCTTAAACAGACACAAAAGGCAATGATCATAAATCATAAATGGAACTTAAAATTAAAAACTTCTATTTATTAAAAGATAGTAATCAGTGAAAGAGAAAACTGAAAATTGGGAGCAGATACTTTCACATACACACACGCGTGTGTGTGTGTATATATATATATGTATACAAATCATTCATCAGATATATGTCTGATGAATGATTTGTATCCAGACTTTATTAAAAAGCCTACAACTAATACAAGGGACAACCCAATATAAAAAAGTAAGGAAAAAGGTTGAGTTTTATGTTATGTGACTTATATTTAATAAAGCTGTTATGTTTAAGAAGTGAGCAAAATACTTGAAAGACACTTCACAAAAGAGGATATCCAACTGACTGATAAAGACATGAAAAAGTGCTCAACATCATTAATCATCACAGAAATGCAAATTAAAACCATACTGAGATACCACCCACCAGAAGGGCTAAAACTGAAAAGACTGACATTACCAAGTGTTAGTGACATGTAGAAAAATTAACTTTCTCACACTTTGCCAATAGGAACAGAAAATGGTAGCATCGACCATTTTAGGTGAACACACATACATTCTATGACCTACCAGTTCCTCTCTTATGAGTAAATGGGTATGCTGACCAAATGGTATGAAGAAGAATAATTACAGCAATTTTATTCATAATAGCTCCACAGTGAAATAATCCAAATGCCCATTAATAGTAGAACAGATAAAAGTTGTGATATATTCTGTGATAGAATACTATACAGCATTAAAAAAAAGAATTGACGGTTACACTTAACAAAGGAATGAATGAAATCAAAGTAATGATGAGCTAAAGAGACCAGACACAAAAGGATACATCCCTTTGTATCCTATAGGATTTCATTTGTATGACATACAAGAATGCGCTTAGTCGCTCAGTCGTGTCAGACTCTTTGCGGCCCCACGTACTGGAGCCCACCAGGCTCCTCTGTCCATGGGGATACTCCAGGCAGGAACACTGGAGTGGGTTGCCATGTCTCCCTCCAGGGGATCGTCCCAAACCAGGGATCAAACCCAGGTCTCCCTCACTGCAGGTGGATTCTTTACCATCTGAGCCACCAGGAATTCATTTTTATGACATACAAGAATAGGCAAAACCGATCTACAAGGATAGAAGTAAGGCTGGCAGACACCTTTGGGGAGGACACACTGAGAAGGGCATGAAGGTGCTTTGTGGGTGCTGGAAATGTCAGACAATGACCTGGGTAGCTGTTATATGAGCATATTATATTTAAAATGTGTGTGCTATATTTTTTATGTTCTATCTCAAATAAAAACTTTAAATAAACAAGAAAGTAAATAAGATGATCTCACTGTGCTCCATGATGGCAGGAATCATGCCTTATTTACATAGTTGCACCTTCCAGGGCCTAATACAATGCTTGCTCAGTGTTTGTTGAATTTAATTAAATTGCCCACCAGGCAGCTCCAACTCTATGATCTTCACTAGATGATTTTTGTCCATGTCTGAGTGGTCAAGAGAAGAACTAGAGTTGTGCGCGTGCTTCCTGCAGACTCTCTTTAAATTCCCAAAGCGTTCATGTTTAAAATATCTGGCGCTTTTTTTTTTCTTTCCCAAAAAGGGAAATAGGAGTATTTGCATATTGAAAAACAACCCCATTTGCAGGGTTTAACTAGATTCAAATCAAAAAGGCAAAGGAAGAGGAAACAAAGAAAGGTGCTCCTGTGGCGCCCTAGAAAGCAGATGTTCATTAGGGCCCAGACACACGGATGACAATCACCATGTGCTTATCTGAAAGAGCTATCTTCAGAACCCACAGTCAAATCAAATTTTGAAGGCTCAAAGGATATTCACTGAAGAATATCCCAAATTGCTGAGACATGAATTTGAATTTGGTGACAGAGACAGAGGGGTAGAAAAGAACACCAGATATCACTCTCTGTCATTTGAAACCCTATTTGTATGCCAAGATATAACCTATTCTTTTAAAAAATAAGCAGTCGAAGTCAACATTTAAGATTTCTGCTATTAAAATTAAAACCTGAGGAACTATTACCAAGTAAGAAACACACATTTATGCCAATTAAAAAAATACTTTTTGTGATTATTTTTAGATAAATAACAATTTAGTGAAATATTCAAGAAACTGAAAAAATGGTTATATATGATTTTAAAATTTACTGTGGGTGAACAAAAAAAATGTATGCAGCTTACCATTTCACTATATCATATTTAAGTTCCAGTCTGCTTTGGACTACACATTTGGCATCAAAATACTTTTTATTATGCTAATTATATTCTCTTTTGCTCAAAGTCTTACATCATGTCTGTGCTTCTATAACACTTGTGGTTATTTAGCCAGTAAGTTGAGTTTGACTCTGCGACTGCATGAACTGTAGCTTTTTTAACTTCTATGCAGAGTACATCATGAGAAACGCTGGGCTGGAAGAAGCACAAGCTGGAATCAAGATTGCCGGGAAAAATATCAATAACCTCAGATATGCAGATGACACCACCCCTATGGCAGAAAGTGAGGAGGAGCTAAAAAGCCTCTTGATGAAAGTGAAAGAGGAGAGTGAAAAAGTTGGCTTAAAGCTCAACATTCAGAAAACAAAGATCATGGCATCTGGTCCCATCACTTCATGGGAAATAGATGGGGAAACAGTGGAAACAGTGTCAGACTTTATTTTTGGGGGCTCCAAAATCACTGCAGATGGTGACTGCAGCCATGAAATTAAAAGACGCGTACTCCTTGGAAGAAAAGTTATGACCAACCTAGACAGCATATTGAAAAGTAGAGACATTACTTTGCCGACTAAGGTCCATCTAGTCAAGGCTATGGTTTTTCCTGTGGTCATGTATGGATGTGAGAGTTGGACTGTGAAGAAGGCTGAGTGCTGAAGAATTGATGCGTTTGAATTGTGGTGTTGGAGAAGACTCGAGAGTCCCTTGGACTGCAAGGAGATACAACCAGTCCATTCTGAAGGAGATCAGCCCTGGGATTTCTTTGGAAGGAATGATGCTAAAGCTGAAAACTCCAGTACTTTGGCTACCTCATGCGAAGAGCTGACTCACTGGAAAAGACTCTGATGCGGGGAGGGATTGGGGGCAGGAGGAGAAGGGGACGACCGAGGATGAGATGGCTGGATGGCATCACGGACTCGATGGACATGAGTCTGAGTGAACTCCGGGACTTGGTGATGGACAGGGAGGTCTGGCGTGCTGCAATTCATGGGGTTGCAGAGTCAGACATGACTGAAGTGACTGAACTGAACTGAACCCATTGTCCTGACATGACCAGTAACTGTCTTTGCAGATGGGATTTCAGCCTCTCTATGCCTCGATTCTCTCATCTGAGAAATGGCCGATAATTGTAGCACCAACCTCAGAGCGTCTCTCGAAGATTACAGGCGCTAATACGAGTCAAACGGCCACAGAGCAGAGCAGAGCACGCACTTGGAGGGCACGTCCTCATCACCCACCAGGAGAACATGCTCACACCAGGGCGTATCTGAAGCTGGCTTTATCTATAGAAAATCTTAGTTCTGATTTGGTGTTCTGTCAATCTTAGACTCACTGTTTTCAGCACTTAATAGGCATGAAAATCACCCGAAGAAATCTCTTTAGCAGGTCTGACTGGGGCCTGAGCCTCAGTACTTCTGACAAGCTTCCGGGGTGAATACACAGCTGGGCTGGGACCACAGTCCAAATGGCAGGGATTTAGGTGCACTCCTGAACACAGCTTCCAGCGCCTCTGGGAAGGTCATGAAGCGCTTCACTACGTCCCTGCTCTAGGGTGGTTTTAACAGATGGTGGCATGGTTAGATGCCTACTTGGTGAAAGTCCAAGGGACTCTTCTCAGCATGCGTGGGATAGCGGGGGAGAAGCATGGTGACAGCCTCCCAGGACAGCTTTCCCGGCTCCCTCAGCCAGTTTGACCATAGCGGCCTTACTGTCCTGTTCAGAATTAATCCTTACACTGTTAGGGACCAATTCATTCTACTGTACACACAAACACCTATTTTAAAGGCAAATGTGAGATAATTTTGTTGGGTTATGCATGTTCTCCCCTTTAACTTTTGATAGACGGAGGCTGTGTATGAGTATGTGTATGAAGGGATGGAGCCAAAGCAAAAACAATACCCAGTTGTAGATGTGACTGGTGATAGAAGCAAGATCCGATACTGTAAAGAACAATATTGCATAGGAACCTGGAATGTCAGGTCCATGAATCAAGGCAAACTGGAAGTGGTCAAACAAGAGAAGGCAAGGGTGAACGTCAACATTCTAGGAATCAGCGAACTAAAATGGACTGGAATGGGTGAATTTAACTCAGATGACCATTATATCTACTACTGCAGGCAGGAATCCCTCAGAAGAAATGGAGTAGCCATCATGGTCAACAAAAGAGTCTGAAATGCAGTACTTGGATGCAATCTCAAAAATGACAGAATGATCTCTGTTCATCTCCAAGGCAAACCATTCAATATCACAGTTATCCAAGTCTATGCCCCAACCAGTAATGCTGAAGAAGCTGAAGTTGCACGGTTTTATGAAGACCTACAAGACCTTGTAGAACTAACACCCAAAAAAAGATGTCCTTTTCATTCTAGGGGACTGGAATGCTAAAGTAGGAAGTCAAGAAACACCTGGAGTAACAGGCAAATTTGGCCTTGGAATGTGGAATGAAGCAGGGCAAAGACTAATAGAGTTTTGCCAAGAAAATGCACTGGTCATAGCAAACACCCTCTTCCAGCAACACAAGAGAAGACTCTACACATGGACATC
>SJYX01001688.1:253866-268778 GCA_006410675.1 Oreotragus oreotragus
GGAGTAACAGGCAAATTTGGCCTTGGAATGCGGAATGAAGCAGGGCAAAGACTAATAGAGTTTTGCCAAGAAAAGGCACTGGTCATAGCAAACACCCTCTTCCAGCAACACAAGAGAAGACTCTACACATGGACAACACCGAAATCAGATTGATTATATTCTTTGCAGCCAAAGATGGAGAAGCTCTATACAGTCAACAAAAACAAGACCAGGAGCTGACTGTGGCTCAGATCATGAACTCCTTATTTCCAAATTCAGGCTTAAATTGAGGAAAGTAGGGAAAAACCATATTTTTGACTATATGGATCTTTGGCTCCAAAATCATGTCTCTGCTTTTTAATATGCTGTATTTAGGTTAGCTAGGTGATGCCTAATGGGGTCCCCTGTGGGCACCTTTTGAAAAAGATGTTCTAGATGCGGAAACTGGCACCAATATGAATGCTTTGGAAATGTTAGGGAAACACTGCTGTAACATACTCTGTAAGCAGAACACAACTGTCCCTTGGTATCCCCGGGGGATTGGTCCCAGGAACCCCCGCAGACACAAACATCCATGGATCCTCAAGTTTTATATGAAATGGTGCAGTCTTCATATATAACCTAAACACATCCTCCCCTATACTTTAAGTAGTCTCTAGATTACTTAAAAGACCTAATGCAATGTAAATGCTGTGTAAATGGTTTCCTGGTATGCAAGGCAAATTCAAGTTTTGCTCTTTGGAACTTCTGGATTTTTAAAAAACTACATTTTCAACTTGTCATTGGTTGAATCTGTGGATGTGGAGCCCATAGTTACGAATGGCCAGCTATGTATGATAAGCCATATACGATAAACCCTCTTTGTTCATTGATTCATACCTTCTTAGTTCTTTCCTGGAAAATTCCATGGACGGAAGAGCCTGGTAGGGTACAGTCCATGGGGTCGCAAAGAGTCATACAAGACTGAGCGACTTCACTTCTTCTTCGTATGTGGGGCTTTAGGGATTTTTTTTCCTGATCGAGTGTTCATTGTTAGCCTCTAAGGTGAATGAAGCAAGTGAAGTTGATCCAGTTCTGGTCCAGAGAAAAACTGCATCATCCCATCTGAAACACAAAGGTGAGTAACACATATTAGGAGTGAGTATATTTTAGGAGTATATCACACATAAAGAATATTGAAGAATAGAAGAAAGCATTACCTGGCATCTTTTAATTTTAGAAGTTAGACAGAAATAAAATATCTTTTCTGGAATAAGGGGGAAATGCGGGTTAAGAAGAAAGGAAAGTGAGAGAAGAGGCCGTGTGTTTGTACTGGCTTAAGATATATGTAGATGGACAGCCTGGATTCCAATCTCGTTTAGGAGAGAGGTCTAGTTCCAGCCATCAGTATTTGGAGGACTTGGTCAAATCACTTATGACTCTCAGTTTTACTTTCTTGAAAATGGGCATGACTGTAGAATTTTTGTGGCAGCCACATCAAATGATGTAATGTACGTGAAAATGCTTTGCAAATCATTCATGCGTCAACAACCAGTTGCTGCCCCGTATCTCTTTAGCTTTTCCCCTTTCTTTGCCCTTCCTTTATTCCTGAGTATAAACTGCAAAAGCCCCCCATTCCAAGCCAGAGTCTGGTATTCGTTACAAATCAGAAACATCTCAGTCTTTCCTCTTTTTCCCAGTGGTAATTTCTGACACCTACATCGGAGGTTTTCTGTAAAGGGCCAGAGGGTGACTATTTCAGGCTTTGTGAACCATACAGTCTCTATTGCATCTGTCAGCTCTATCACTGCAGCTCAAAATCAGCCACAGACAATCTGTAAATGAATAGGCGTGGCGTGTTTCAATAAAACTTTATTTGCAAGAACAAGCAGTGGGCCAGGATGTTAGTTTGCTGACCCGAATCTACATAAAAGTAACTGGAGGCACTGGGTCAAAGGTTGTGCTAGCTGACCCTGTACTCCATGCAGTTGTTAGGATTTGTTACATGAACATTTGTTAGATCGAGCCCCTGGGTGCCAGATGGTTCAACCAGAGCCCACAAAAGAAATTGAAATAGACTAGTTTATTACTCCAGGTCTTGGGGAATGACATGGCATGCCCTCCAGGGGCCCTCGAGGAAAGTCCAGGCAGAATGTGGGGCACACGCCTCTATGAGGGTCCATGTGTGTGTAGTGCTTTGGGCATGTTGGGCTAAGGTTGCAATGACAGATTCCAATGAAAACAATTGGGGTGTTAGTAAGCTTCAGGGGGGCCTTATCTAAGGCAGACACAAGGCCCTGGGAAGCAGGGGAGGGTGTCAATCACAGGGGACATTGGGAAAGTCATATGAGGAACTCACTTTTACGAGTGACTTCTTGGGCTCTCATCTAGGGCTTGCACTGGCATGAGGGCTAATGCCAGTTTAAGGCCCTCGCAGACTGCAGGGCCAAACAAAATGGATACCAAGACAGCCATACTTAGCTAAACTTTTTTTTTAATTGAAATATATTTCATTGACAATGTTGTGTTAGTTTCTGCTGCACAGCAGAGTGATCCAGTTGTACATTCATATGTATATATTTATTTTTACATTCTTTTCCATTATGGCTTGTCATAGGATATTAAATATAGTTCCCTGTGCTATGCAGTAGGACTTTGTTGTTTACCCATCCGATAGGTAATAGTTTGCATCTTTTAGTGTCAAATTCCCTAAACTCTTGACAGCAACTGCAAACATGGCCACGCCTTCCAAAGCTCCCAGTGTTGAAACATTTCCTAATCCACTTAATGATGCTGAAATGCACCCTTTTTCTTAGCACATTTAAATGTCTCAGTTGACTGCACCTTTGGCCATGGTGTCTGTGACTGGAAACAGGATACAGAAGATGATTTCGACTGGAATCCTGCAGACCGAGATGATGGTATGTAGTCTTCAATGATCCATGTCCTGTGATCCGGCCCTGGAATTAAAGCTATCCAATGATTCGAGGGAAATTGTTCTCATTGCTTGTGAAGTCAGGGTTGTTTGTCACCTTTGGAAGCTTTCAGACCTTCCCAAGTTTCCCCTGATAAATGATTGACTTAGTCCATTTCCCACCCATCTACCCCATAAAGGATTCTCCAGCAAACTTCTTTTGTATTCACTCCCCTGCTGCTGAGACACAGATATAAGACTTTGTATAAGGTTCAAGAGTATTCGGGAAAGGGTAGAAGGAAGTTGTTTCTTTTCCCCAGTTTGCCAGCTATGGTGCTCTGTGGTTTTCTTTTGAGTTTAGGAGCAGGAGGACATGAAATCTGGAAAGGAAATATTAATGACCTTTCCCTAAACCTGGAGTTTTAGGAGCGTCACCCCTCAGAGCACTGAAATCATAATGAGCAACAGATCAGCACTCTGAACTCCTGGACTGGACTTGCCCACCTGTCGCTGGAGGATTTCTTTCTTTCCAGTTAGCCCTGAATTTTTCTCTGCCGAAGCTCTGAGTCGCCTGCTTTCCACTGTCTGCTATTGATGGGCTTTAACTTCCTTTGGGGCAGAGCATTTGGTCGGCAGATCCCATTTGGAGCATAAATAGAAGTTTGCTCATTTAAGGCTGACTCTGTAATTAGAAATTACTGTTATACTTTCCGGAAATCTGGTTCTCTACCCATCAAAGTGTTTCTTTGGAGAGGTATACGCCCAGCCCTCAGGTAAAAGATCCTTCTAGATCCTTCCTTGACACTGATTCCTCCCTGAGAGCCTTCCTTGCAAGCCCTTACATGCAACCAGGAAACCTGGGTATCTCCTAAGAAAAAATTCCTTTTAGAACATGGGATTAAGGTAGAGGATAGTAGTTCCCTATTTACAAACACCTGATTTACAGATAACCCCGAGGTTCACTCAACATGGGATGAATCAGCATTTTTAGAAGGATGAACTCTCAAGGACAGATCAAAGTGGGCTTGAACTGGAGTAAAAGGGAAACCTACCACAGTGGGTCACAAAAGACTGTAGCTAGTAGAGCTGCTAGATAAAATGTAGGACGCCTCAATTTGAGATAATCAGCACATGCTTTTTAGTATATCTCAGACATGTTGTTTATGTGAAATGCAAACTCCACAGGGCATTCTGTACATTTATTCTCTGAATCTGGCAAACTTACTAACTGGGGAAAAAGACCAGGCAGTCTCTGGGTCCAGTGAAAACTAAAGCAATGTCAATCTGGGCCCTGAGAAAGTCTCTAGGAGTTGGACTACCAGAAAACTCCACCCACCCACCGTGTCTTTCTCCTGGCTTCTTGAGGAATATCTTCTTTCTGTCAACTTCTCCAAACCCCACCCTATGAGAGTTTTTGTCCAAGTCCATCAAAGCCACAACCATAAGGCTGCAGATGAGCAAACATCCACTACACTGGTCACAAAATTCTTGGGGAAAGGATCTGAGAAACAGAAGGTGATCTGTGTTCCTGCCATCTTCAAACAGAACTTGGAGTGACACGTTGCACATGGTGGCTGAGCTCCATGATACCATTAGTACAGATTCATGTCTGTTGTGAATTCAGTACCACACTGTGGACCCACCTAACCAGCTAGCCATTGTACATACAACTCAGTGGAGAAATGCATTCCAGGGTCAAACAACCAAGGTGGAAAGTTCTGGAACACAAGTTTTCTGTTAGCTGAAAATTATCTACAGTGCTCAAAGACCATTAAATGAGATTCTTACCCCATACCTACTGCTACCAACTTTGTGAACGTGAGCAGATTCCTCAGTTTCTCTAACTCTCAGTTTCCTTCTCTACAGAGCAAAGAGTTTTAGCCCTAGGATTCTAAAATTTATGTTAGCATGAAAATTTTGTTCCTAAATATTTAAATGAAAAGGACTTGAGCTTTCCCTATAGGCACCTAGTGTTCATTTTTTAACAGCTATTTGGTTCACTGTAGCCAAACCCTTTGCAATGGCCTCATTAACTGTGGGTTTTTCTTCTCGTCCAGCTCCTGGCTACTATATGGCTGTTTCAGCCCTGACAGGTCAGAAGAAGGACATCGGCCGTTTGAAACTTCTCCTCCCCAGCCTGCAACCCCACAGCAACTTCTGTTTGCTTTTTTATTACCGGCTGGCTGGAAACAAAGTAGGGAAGCTTAGAGTGTTTGCCAAAAAGAGTAACAATGCCCTGGCCTGGGAGAAAACCAGGAGCACCAATGAACAGTGGAGGATGGGGAGAATTCAGCTGTATCACGGAATTGATACTCCCAAAAGCGTAAGTGGAAAACTGTAGAAAATGAGATATTCACATTCTTTTTCAGTGCCTTAACAAACAAAGCAAAACACTTCCTGAAGTACCTAGGCCGTGGGGCTACAGAGATGAATAAGACTTTCCCCTCCACTTAAAGAGCTTATATTCTGGAGTGAAATAGGCAAGGTAGTTAACAGCACAACTAGCGAGAATACCTGTCAGATGCAGGCATATCATATTCTGTGGAAATGAACGGCTCCTGTGTCAGGCTCCTCCCATCAACTTCCTTCCAAACCAGGCTCTAAATTCCTTACTCCATAAAAGCACATCCTGCTCATTGATTTTGTGCCCAGCACTTATCACAATGAATGGAAACTAGAAGGTCATTTTCCAAAATATTTATTTTATTCAAGTATAGTTAATTTATAATGTTGTGTTCATCTCTGCTGTACAGGTGATTCAGTTCTACCTCTATATACAGTAAGTCCCCTGCATATGAATGAGATTTTCTAGAACGCATTTGTAAGTCCAACAAATTTAGCCAAGGTACCCATCTAACTCAATTGGCTATATAGTCCTGTACTGTCATAGGTTTATGATACTTTTCACACAAATAGTACATTAAAAAAAAACAACACGGAAAATGAAGAAAACATTTTAAATCTTACAGTACAGTACCTCAAAAAGCAGAGTAGTGCAGTACACCAGCTGGCACACAGGGGCTGGCATCAGGTGGACAGGCAGGAAGAGTGTTTTCGAAAAATAGTAACAATAGTAACAATAGTACAGGTGGAGGAAGGAGAGGAGGTGGGAGCTGGTAGAGCTGAAGCAATAGGAGACAGAGGATGAGCTGTAATGTCACTCACGCCTGACATGAATGGAAGGTACGTTCGCATCTCTGAAAGCTAGAAACTTGAAGGCTCATATGTAGGGGACTTAACTGTAATTCTTCTTCCTAATCTTTTCCATTATGATTTATTGCAAGGTACTGAATAGAGTTCCCCGTGCCCTACAGGAGGACCTTGCTGTTTATCCATTCTCCAATAGTTTGCATCTGCTAGCCCCAAATTCCCAATCCGCCCCTCCCTCACCCACCCTGGCAACCGCAAGTCTGCCCTCTATGTCTGCGAGTCTGTTTCTGTTTTGTAGATAGGTTCACTTGTCTCATATTTAATTTTATTTATGTTTTGGCCCCAATGTGCCACATGCAGGATCTTCGTTCCCCGACTAGGGATCAAACCCATGCGCCCTGCATTGGGACTTCAGAGTCTTAGCCACTGAACTGCCAGGGAAGTCCACATTTGTGTCATATTTTAGATTCTACATATGACTGGTATCATATGGTGTTGGTCTTTCCCTGTCTGACTTACTTCACTTAATGTGATATTCTCTAGGTCCATCCATGTTAGTTCCTGGGCCAGGGATTGAACCTGGGCCCTGACAGTGCAAGCTCCAAGTCCTAACCAAAAGACCTTCAGGGAACTCCCAGTTACTATCGTATACATGATAGTGTATATATATTAATCCCAATCTCCCAATTTATGCCTCCCTACCCCTGTCCCCTTTGGTAGCCATGTTTGTTTTCTATGTCTGTGGCTCTGTTTTGTAGATACATTTATATGTACTATTTTTCCCACTATTTTTTTTAGAGTCCAGATATAAATCATATCACATTTGTTTTTCTATGTCTTATTTCATTCAGTAGGACCAACTAGATCCATCCATATTGTTGCAAATGGCATTATTTCATTCTTTTTTATGGCTGAGTAATATTCCATTATGCCACAGCTTCTTTTCCCTTCATCTGTCGATGGACATCTAAGTCACTTCCATAACTTGGCTACTGTAGACAGCTCTGCAATGAACATTGGAATGCATATGTCTTTTCGAATTACAGTTTTCTCGGCACCCAGGAGTGGGATTAGCCTATCATACAGTAGCTCTGTGTTTAGTTTTTTAAGGAACTACCATACAGATCTCCCAAGTGGCTGTACCAATTTGCATTCCCACCAGTGGAGTAGGAAGATTCACAACGATAATTAAATTTCTTCTAGCCTGGGTTTTCAAAAGAAAACCGTATTATTCCTTTAGTGTTGCCTTTTTTTTTTTTCTTCTAAGAGGGAACGAATTCCAAAATTTCCTCTTAAAGTTTACTATTCTCAGCTTTCCAGGGCTTTCCAGCTTCTTTTAGGTGTTGCAGGAGCCCTGTTTTCTCTGATTGTAATTCACTCAGTGTAGATACCAGGCATCAGGAAAATACATTACCATATATTCAATGTCAAAGCCTGTTTCTATGGAATAGGGACATATGAATTGCGTTCAGTTTAATAGCAATAAAATAGTGGGACTTTATCATTGCTTTAAATATTTGCAAGTAATTTTTTATTCCCTCTCCATTATTAGATCATTTTTGAAGCTGAACGTGGCAAGGGCAAGACTGGAGAAATTGCAGTGGACGGCGTCTTGCTGGTTTCAGGCTTATGTCCAGATGGCCTTTTACCTGTGGATGGTTGAATGTTACTGTGATCTTTTATATCTTTATATTTGGCATTTTATGTCAGTTCTCTGTTTTTTGACAGTGTATCATAGATCCCCCCCCCCCCATTTAAAAAATACAAACTGAAAAATTGTGGTGTTCAAACAGACTCATTATTGTAAGATGCCTGTCTTGTATACGATATACTGACATTGGCTTTAAACACAGTACCACTGTGTCTTTTCATTCATGTCTGAGTCTATAAAACTTGGACGTATCACTTCAGCCCTCCCCACCCCAGTACACGTGATGCGTCTACAGTTCAGTTCAGTTCAGCGGCTCAGTCATATCCGACTCTTTGCGACCCCATGAATCTCAGCACGCCAGGCCTCCCTGTCCATCACCGTCTCCCAGAGTTCACTCAGACTCACGTCCATCGAGTCCATGATGCCATCCAGCCATCTCATCCTCGGTCGTCCCCTTCTCCTCCTGCCCCCAATCCCTCCCAGCATCAGAGTCTTTTCCAATGAGTCAACTCTTCGCATGAGGTGGCCAAAGTACTGGAGTTTCAGCTTTAGCATCACTCCTTCCAAAGAAATCCCAGGGTTGATCTCCTTCAGAATGGACTGGTTGGATCTCCTTGCAGTCCAAGGGACTCTCAAGAGTCTTCTCCAACACCACAGTTCAAAAGCATCGATTCTTCGGCGCTCAGCTTTCTTCACAGTCCAACTTTCACATCCATACATGACCACAGGAAAAACCATAGCCTTGACTAGGCGGACCTTAGTCGGCAAAGTAATGTCTCTGCTTTTGAATATACTATCCAGGTTGGTCATAACTTTTCTTCCAAGGAGTAAGCGTCTTTTAATTTCATGGCTGCAGTCACCATCTGCAGTGATTTTGGAGCCCAAAAAAATAAAGTCTGACACTGTTTCCACTGTTTCCCCATCTATTTCCCATGAAGTGATGGGACCGGATGCCATGATCTTCGTTTTCTGAATGTTGAGCTTTAAGCCAACTTTTTCGCTCTCCTCCTTCACTTTCATCAAGAGGCTTTTTAGCTCCTCCTCACTTTCTGCCATAAGGGTGGTGTCATCAGCATATCTGAGGTTATTGATATTTCTCCCGGCAATCTTGATTCCAGCTTGTGTTTCTTCCAGTCCAGCGTTTCTCATGATGTACTCTGCATATAAGTTAAATAAGCAGGGAGACAATATACAGCCTTGACGTACTCCTTTTCCTATTTGGAACCAGTCTGTTGTTCCATGTGCAGTTCTAACTGTTGCTTCCTGACCTGCATACAGATTTCTCAAGAGGCAGGTTAGGTGGTCTGGTATTCCCATCTCTTTCAGAATTTTCCACAGTTTATTGTGATCCACACAGTCAAAGGCTTTGGCATAGTCAATAAAGCAGAAATAGATGTTTTTCTGGAACTCTCTTGCTTTTTCCATGATCCAGCGGATGTTGGCAATTTGATCTCTGGTTCCTCTGCCTTTTCTAAAACCAGCTTGTACATCAGGAAGTTCGCGGTTCACGTATTGCTCAAGTCTGGCTTGGAGAATTTTGAGCATTACTTTACTAGCGTGTGAGATGAATGCAATTGTGCAGTAGTTTGAGCATTCTTTGGCATTGCCTTTCTTTGGGATTGGAATGAAAACTGACCTTTTCCAGTCCTGTGGCCACTGCTGAGTTTTCCAAATTTGCTGGCATATTGAGGGCAGCACTTTCACAGCATCGTCTTTCAGGATTTGAAACTCCTCAACTGGAATTCCATCACCTCCACTAGCTTTGTTCATAGTGATGCTTTCTAAGGCCCACTTGACTTCACATTCCAAGATGTCTGGCTCTAGATTAGTGATCACATCATCATGATTATCTGGGTCGTGACTTGGTGAACCACTTTATGGAACATTTCTAGAATTTAAAAAAAAAGCAGCACAAAGAAATGTTTAACTATTTGACTTTTATGGCACTTCTTGGAAACTATAACATCACAGATAGACTTTTACCTAAGTTGCTTAGCCAGATCTTTCACAACCAAGTTTGTATATTTAAGTCCTTTGTAATAATAATATCCAAATAATCACCTTGTGTCATGGTTTAAGTTTTTCTAAGTAAGAAAATGTGTTGTTGATTGTATGTTTAATTATGTGTATGGTTATTTGCTTTGCTAGAAAATGTGTTTTATATTCTTTTTTCTGTGAAAATACTTATATTATTTTTAACTTATATTCTTAAAAACTCTTAAAATTACTTGCTATTATGGAAACACACGACTGCTTTCTTAGGCCTCATAACTATGAGGCCAGTTAGCTTAAGGTGTTGAATTGAAGGTGTCGGAGAATTACCTAAAATCAAATTTATGCTAGTAACCAGGTTCCAAAAAAGACTAATGCCCCCTTGTTTATTTTTTTTTCTTCCAAATTCAAAAACTTGTTTGTGTGGTAATGAATCCTGAGTGTACACTCCTGTGGATAAAAGTATATTCTGCTTTAAGATTCTAGGTCAGAAGGTGGTTCAGGACAACTCCCAAAGAGAAGATTCCCCAGATATTTACCTGTTAGCCCTGGAAGCGATGAAGGCATTGACCTATGAAAGGAGGGGAAGTGAGAATGTGTCCACCTACTAATCCTTAAAATTTGTAGCCTTTTCTTAGAGTTTTTTTATTTTTATTTTTTTATTATTATTTTTTAAAAATTTTATTTTTACTTTATTTTGCTTTACAATACTGTATTGGTTTTGCCATACATTGACATGAATCAGCCACGGGTGTACATGAGTTCCCAATCCTAAACCCCCTCCCACCTCCCACCCCATATCATCTCTCTGGATAATCCCCGTGCACCGGCCCCAAGCATCCTGTATCCTGTATCGAACACAGACTGGCAATTCGTTTCTTACATGATAGTATACATGTTTCAATGCCATTCTCCCAAATCATCCCACCTCTCCCTCTCCCACAGAGTCCAAAAGTCTGCAAAAGAGACACAGATGTTTAGAGGTTTTTTTATATTGGAACTCATAGTAATCCTTCTTCTTCTTTTTCTTTTAAATAAGAAGGATTATTGAAAAGAAAAAAAAGACAAGAAGAAGGAGTACAAAGGGTTTAAATTGACCTTTTAAGATGGTAGGGAAAAATACATTGTTTTCGTTTAGTGTGAAGTCCTTTTCCCATAGAAAGTCAACAGAGGACTGTGGCTCTATCTGTTAGGATAAGTACTAGTTATAGAAACTCCCAAAACAATGTTTCTAATGAGAGCAGATGAAGAACTGTCTGGCTCAGTGAAATCAGCCCACAGAATTGTTAGAGATAATATTATAAAATGGTTGTGTTAAGGTGCAAAAATGAAAATGTGGGGTGGTTTGTTACACGGCGAAAGTTGACTGACACAAGTGATTTCTATTATATGACTCTGCTAGAACCTGAAGACCTCCCCCACCGTGTCTCCTCAGTGACCAGGGAAACTTGAGAGCACAGTTACGGCTTAGAGTAAAGGAAGAGAGGAGACTGTGCAGTGAAGGCCAGTCAGTGCCCCAGTAATCCATGTTCTAGGAAGCGATGTTAAACTGAAACAAAATAGGGAGGCCTGCAATTATGTGACATATAGGGAGAAAATCAGTATGAAGGTGATTTAAATTGAATTTAGTAATATGGCACGTTTCCCTAGTATCTGTAGCAGAGACTTCTAGTTGCCTACGTAATATCTTTTCTCACCGTTTTCCTTACCAGTATGACCATGTTTAAATATATATGGGGGGACTGCAATGTGTTCAACTAAAAGGCTGTGTTTCCCAACCTCTCCTACAGATGAGGGGCTCACTGAAGTCATTGGTGAGGCTTCCAGGAAGGATCATTAAAGAAGGCTCTCAGCTGGCCATTTCCCTCCCTCCTTCCTGCCTGCAATGGGATTGTGAAGGCAGGAGCTCTGGGAGCTGCCGTGCGACCATGAGGGCAAGGGCCACAGCCTATGGTGGAGGACACAGCTGGAGGAAAGCTGGGTTCCTGATGACATGGCACATGTCTACCCTGTCCCACATGGTCACCACTTGACGTTACATGAGACAGAGAGAAGTCCTCTCTTGGCCTATCTAGGATTTCAAACAAAACACAATCCGATGTCAGGTGACCATTCTCCCCAGAGGGCTGCCCTGCCACGTCCACTGCAAGACCACAGTCTTTGGGACTAACTTCTTGGACCTTAAACACTAATATCTTGTTTCGAGTTCAGGTCCACAGCCTATAGTCGTGGATCTCCAGCCTGCAGCAGCACGGAATCCCATTGGATTCCTTTGGCAAACCTAAGGTCAAATATTTCAGCCCCGACTCCCATACCTGTGGACCCTGGCCACTACTCAACGTGGAACTCCCCTTGTCATTCATCCTCTCCCACTCCCTCCTCCCATCGCTGTTACAGGCACCCTCCTCTGGACACTAACTCCCACCATTTCTGCCCCTTCCCCATCACACCTGCTCCCTTCCCAAGCAAGGAGGAATACTGAAGGACCCCTCCCGCGCGGGCACGTGATGCCTCCTGAAGACTGCGCTGACCTCCAGCGTGGCCTGATGCCGCCTGTGTTTTGGGTGCTCTTCTTTTTCCTCAGGCACAGAATACTCGTAGGATGACTCTGGAATACTTTTGCCTGAAGATGTTCTCAGATGTCAAGAACCGTAGCCCTACTTGCAAAGCTAATAAGTTGACCTGTCACAGTTTTATGAGGGATCAGTAGAAAAGACAAGCCTCCCGGGTCAGAGAGAGACTTTATTTCTCATGGGACGGCAGGTAGCACGGGCCTCGGTCAGTCCACGGCCCCTTACCCCCCACCCCGCGTCTCCCAGGGGGTGGGCAACAAAGAGGCGAGTCCAGAAGGGTGCCAGGTACAGGGTGAGCTTCTGTCCCAGCTGAGGAGTTCTGAGTTAAGGAAAGCCCCAGACTTATAAGAGGACCACTAGCCCACCTGCCCAAAGTTTGCCCTAGAAGGAGACTGGTTTTTTGGCTTTGTCAAGAAACAAATCTGCTCTCGAGAAATAAGATACTATCTCTATTCTCCCAGGCTGTGTGCCCTACCACCATCCTTGATAAGAGCACAGAACAAAAGCTGCCACGCCTTTGTACGGAAAATGGGCAGAAACACACGAGACCCATGGAGACTGGCCTCCCAACAGCAGCCTCTTAGGACCTTGCAATAGTCAGTTGGGGGAGGGGATGGCAGGGCGAAAAGCTGGGTAGCAGTGTGGACTCCTGAGAAGTTTAGAACTTGGCAGCTAACATTCTCACCTTTGGTACTACTGCTTTCTGGAACTTACTTTTCCAGGACCAATGTTTAAATCTTTTTCCAATCAGACCAGAAGAAATCAGGTGAATTAGTTTCTGCAAAATAAACAGACATAAAGTAAAAGCATTCTATGTTCTGAGAGAGAACTATCAGATTTTTTTTTATTTTTAGTAATTTTATTTGTATTTTACATTGGGGTACAGTCCCAGGGGCTCANTTTCCAGGACCAATGTTTAAATCTTTTTCCAATCAGACCAGAAGAAATCAGGTGAATTAGTTTCTGCAAAATAAACAGACATAAAGTAAAAGCATTCTATGTTCTGAGAGAGAACTATCAGATTTTTTTTTATTTTTAGTAATTTTATTTGTATTTTACATTGGGGTACAGTCCCAGGGGCTCAGAGGTTATAGCGTCTGCCTCCAATGTGGGAAACCCAGGTTCGATCCCTGGGTCGGGAAGATCCCCTGGAGAAGGAAATGGCAACCCACTCCAGTATTCTTGCCTGGAGAATCCCATGGACAGAGAAGCTTGGTGAGCTACAGTCCATGGGGTCGCAAAGAGTCAGACACGACTGAGTGACTTCACTTTCAGAGTTGATTTACAATATTGTATTTCAGATGTACAGCACAGTGGTTTAAACATGTACATATATCCATTCTTTTTCAGATTCTTTTCCCATATAAGTTATTACAGAATATTGAGTAGAGTTCCCGGCACTAAACAGTAGGTCCTTGTTGATTATCTATTTTATAGAAATGTGTATATGTTAATCCCAAACTCCTCATTTATCCCTCCCCCTCACCTTTCCCCTTTGGTAACCATGTTTGTTTTCAAAGTCTGTGAGTCTGTTTCTGTCTTGTAAATAAGTTCATTTATATCATCTTTTTAGATTCCACATGTAAGTGGGATATTTTCAACCTTTTTCGTTTTCCTCTTCAAGTCAGTGAAACAGTGACTACAAATGCCAGATCGCTGTGTTTGGTCTCCACTCAAAGCCTTATCCTGCTGCTACACGGAGGCAGCTTCATTCTGTGTGGCCAGGGAACAGCAAAGCAGCTAGCAATTTGGGATTTCTGTAAATGTGTACAGATAGGGGTTCTTTCTTCCTGTGGAAAATGGAGTTGTAGATTGCACTAGTTATTTATGACCTCTGGGGAACTCTTACATCTTTAAATATCCTAGCCTGCTTCCTAAAGATTCCATCCTTAGCACACATGTGAAAAAACTCTGTACAACAGTTTGCAAATCGGCTTTTATCTGAGAGGCAGTTGTGGGGTGGTGAGAGCCCTTCTGGAGCTGAGGAGGGCTCCCCGGAGTGGGTTTAGAATGGGAAGGTTGCATCTGCCTATTTTTGACCGAAACTTTTCCTGTGTATATCTCTAGTCAGTTGGGAATGTTACAGAAATTGTTCTCCATTTCTAGGTTGTGGTTTTGTTTGTTATGGTTTCTCCCACCCTGTGGCCACTTTCTAGACCATGATGGGTGGCAGATTCAGTGCAATTAGGTGAGAACTAATTACTTTTTCCTTTCAGTAATTTCTTTGAGAGCCTATATATGTATTTCACTGGCAATGTTGCTCAAAACACATTTGGAAGTGCCTTTTTCGGGTTCAAAAATCATACAGAAGACTTGATATGCCAATTTATGGTCACACGTCATTTATGACCAAAAACAGCACATCTTACCAACCCAGGACTCCACTCCTAGGTATATACTCCATAGAAACACATCATGGCGCCGTTTATAATAGTCACATTCAGTTTAGTTCAGTTCAGCCGCTCAGTCATGTCCAACTCTTTGCGACCCCATGAATCGCAGCCTGCCAGGCCTCCCTGTCCATCACCAACTCCCAGAGTTCACTCAAACTCACATCCATCAAGTCGCTGATGCCATCCAGCCATCTCATCCTCGGTCGTCCCCTTCTCCTCCTGCCCCCAATCCCTCCACAACTCAAATATCCATCACGTCCCTTTTGAGTAGAATGGATAAA
>SJYX01001688.1:276962-293694 GCA_006410675.1 Oreotragus oreotragus
GATCAACCCTGGGATTTCTTTGGAAGGAATGATGCTAAAGCTGAAACTCCAGTACTTTGGCCATCTCATGTGAAGGGTTGACTCATTGGAAAAGACTCTGATGCTGGGAGGGATTGGGGGCGAGAGGAGAAAGGGATGACCGAGGATGAGATGGCTGGATAGCATCATGGACTCGATGGACGTGAGTCTGAGTGAACTCCGGGAGATGGTGATGGACAGGGAGGCCTGGCATGCTGCGATTCATGGGGTCACAAAGAGTCGGACACGACTGAGCGACTGAACTGAACTGAAGGGCATGGGTGACTGCATGCCTCCTGCTCTCAGGTCAGCTGAAGGTTATGATAACTTTCTCCAACACAAGACTCTGTCAAGATTTTTAAGTTGAGGTCAGCAATGTAACTAATACAATTTCTAATCAACCCACTATACTATACTAATAATTTTCTAACTTCTCAAAAGAGTCTGTATTTAGAAAGTTTTAAAGCATCCCTTGCCTCTCACAGTTGGGAGGCTGCAAACAATCACATGCAGCTGGAGGAACCTAATCAGGGAGGCCAGAGAACCCTCAGAGTTCGTAAGTTGAAACACTTTTGTCACGCCCAGGAATTTTTATTAGCTGGAGCTGCAAGTTAGTCCTTCTCCAAGAGAAATGGTTATGGGGGAGAGCTACCCGTTAAGTCAGAGATGTAGGTGAGAGCATAAAACGGACTCTGGTTTTGGGGTTAGATGCTCGGGAACAGGGGGTTTCCTGAGGCTTGATCACACCTTTGCATATGCCAAGCTTCCTTCCTCATGACCTTTGCCATGGGCGGAGTTCCTCACGCTGGCCCCCGGCAGAAAGGGAAGTCGGCTACTTGAATTTAATTCTAATAGTCCAGATGAATGTCATGTAAGATTTCTGACAGAAATAGGTGGATCTTTTAAATGATATAATTGATGAGTTTTTAATAAAGATATTTTCTTCTTAGCAGGGTTTGGAGAAACCAGTAAGGGAAGAATCAGGACACATGAGGCTAGCAACTCTAGGGCTCCATGACCATCTCTTCATCAGAAGTAGATAGATGGGTTTCCAGAACATGGAGATGTTAGATGTATGGGTAAGATAGCCTCAGAAACACTATGGCCTTTGGCAGAGTGACACAGCCAACCCGTGGTCACCTGGCAAGGAGAGTTGCATTGTAATAGACATTCTGGCCACATTCTCCTCTTCTAATTCAATCTACAGCTGCTTCTTATTGGCTCAGTCCAACCCAGAGAGGAAGGCAGCTCACTGGCAGGATCCATAGAGGTCAACCTTCTGTAGCCTAGAGCAGAATCAAGAAGACTGCTACATGAACGTGCATAAGAAAATGGAGGACATGCAAGACTATGCAGTAATTAGAAATGATTAAAATCACATCTTGATGATTTTTCTAGTTTAACAGGGAAAAAGTCCTTACATAACAGAATAGTTTATTCATTTTTATTTCATTTTCAAAATTCAAATTAATATTCTAATTACTCATTTGTGTAGAACATTATTTATATATCACAAAGATGATAGTGTCTTCTCCAAAATTAGTAAAATAAAACTGTTAACCTTTAGAATTATTTGGTAATAATGGAGATATTTCTCAGCTTTAAATATTACATATTAATAACATTCAGTACCCACTTAAAATTAATTTCGTAATAGCATGGAGGAAGAAAAGAAAACTATATTCATGTAAAACCCTCATCACAAGTATTTCAATTTGGTTCATTTTTATTCATAGAAATAAATAGATACTTTAATTTTTATAACATTAAAAGTACACCCCCTCTAAAAACAAACCAAAGTAAAACAACACTACTTCATATTGTTATCTGGGCTTAACTATATATTAACATCTGGTGATTATAAGCAGAATCTATGGTCTGTATTTCTCCTCAGAAACAGATAATTATGATCAGGTTCATTTTATTTATTTGATTTATCTATTATCCTCAAATTAAAATGGAAAAAATCTAAGTATTCTACATTTTTTTGGAAAAATAGCTGTCTTTCTGATAATACAGAATAACTACTAATTTTTATTGAATCAATTTCTTTGTTTTGCTTTGCTTCTATATTAAATCTAAAGCTACAGCTGAAAGAACTAGATAGAGACTTCTAGTTTATCAGTTGTTTTTAATGTCAAACCACACACACTTTTAATACATAATCTGGCTTAGATCAACAAGAGGAGTGTATTTGGCAAAAGCAGTTCCTTGCAGTTCAACATAAGATATGTTAAACATATACCAAATGTTTTGGTACAACTTGGTGAGATTAGCACAACTGGCAAACTCTTCATAAAAAAAGGCCACGATGTCACATTGGCTTGGAAATAGAATCTGGGCAGAGAATAGAGAGAAAAATAAAAGTTCTCTTAAGGTCAAGGGCAACAGCTGAACAGCCCTGGGGCTACCTGTTTCAAAGGATACAGTGTCTAGTGTTTATAGATGAAATGTTGGTTTCTATGGGGGGAGGGTGATCACAGGAACAAATATCCCTGACACCCAAACAAAATAATCCCAAATAAAATGAATGATGTAGCCCATAGTAAAAAGGGAGATAACTATTCATGGGAAAAATGCATGACCTCACTCTTTCAGAATACCCAGTGATTCATCAGCGTTTTCCAGCTTTCTTGCCTGCTTGCTTTGAACCTCACAGTTCCGTCCCTTTCTCTTTTGCCCCCAGGGTTAGATCACTAAATTGAAGGGCCTGGGGTTTGAGAAGGATGGTAAGATTTAAAGAAAGCCCATGATTTGTGAAAGTACTTCTTGTCAATAATTTAGAGGCAGTGTCTTTCTCAGGAGCTAAATGTTATTATCTTTGCTTCTTTTCCTCATTATTATCATTATTTGGGCTCAGAAAGGCTGTGTGCTGACTTCCTTGAAAAAGAAGTCTCTATGATCATAAGGAAAATGTTATGGAAATGTGTTTATAAGCAGGAGGAATCAGCTAAAAATATCATTACGAGCAGGCTCAGTTACAATTTTAAATTGTGGCACTTGCAGAACCTTGAAGTGCTATCAGCCCATCTCCTTCTTTGGAAAAGGCATCATAGTTTAATCAAATAACTGTGAAACCACTGCCTTGAAATTGCAACCGAATTGTTTGTGCAGTGTTATGTATCTAAGGGAACAAGTGTGGACTTCTAGTATTACATTATTAGTTTCTTTAGAGCCGTGTGCACTTCAAAGATTTTTCAGCATCTAGTAATGCTATGTGATGCAGGGGCCAATTACCCCACGGGTGGAAGCTCCAGGCTTCCTGCTATCCTTCTCTTCTCATCTTGGTATCTCCTGATTATTTCTGATTTAGGGCTCTGCAATGTGGGATACAGGAGAAGGAGGGCAAATCTGTCTAGTTTCTTCTGCCAGGCATTTACAACTTTCTACAAAAGATGATAAAAACACTACTGGGGAACAAAAGAGTTTTTGATTAAGCCACTGCTTTCAGCTATACTTTACCTGTGAGTCTCAGCATAAGCCATGCCCTGGTGCCTATTAAAATGCAGATTCCTGGGTTCTGCTTCCTGAGCTCCAGCTGTGGTACCTTTGAGATCTTTAATTTTTATTGGGAATCTGTGGGCCTGAAAGTTACACTTTGAGGAATCCAGCACTACAATGTTCCTCTATCAGAAGCCTGATCTTTAGACATCAAGTCAAGCCAATAGATTTTCATCTATGCTAACTGAGAAATTTCTAGAAGCATCATTTCACTGCTGCTCAGTGATTCAGTCTCGTCAAAGCTGCCAGTATAGCTCTGGCCCTCAAGAGTTCCAAGTAATCCCCCTAAAAGCCTATTAACAATTAATGATCTAAAAAAGTGAAGAGGGGTGACTTACAAATTACCTATTAATACCATCTCTTCATTTGGCTGGCTTGATGATACCAATGTAGAGAAAACCCTGGTTATGAGCATCCCTCACCCCAAACCTGAGGCCCAGATAGATGACAGACTTCACTTGATCTTTCTCATGCTGTGCCCTCATGCCTTGGGAACAACCAAAGATATGGGAGGATGAAGGTTGGGACAAGATTCCATAGTGCCTCTCTTATTTCAGAAGTATCTGCATGCTTCCATGGTCTGTGGGTCTCGATGACCTGTGTCTACCCACATTTCTGCTTGGCTGCTGGCCTTGGTGTGGCTGCCTGGGCAGATAAAGCACTTTGTTTTCACTCTGAGAGCTTTCCTTTCTGCTTATTTGCAGTTTTATCACTCTGTACCCTGATGATAAACCCCATCTGATTCAGACTGACTGCTTACAACTCTATGCTGTCAGCACTATATTCATTTATACAAGTGGGCTGAGTGTAAATACTCTGAGGTCATTTCCTGAGATGGCTTCACCAACCAAATGGCAAATTATTTATTTCTATTTGTTGTTTTTTTAGGGAACTCAAACCTGGGATCACTTTGTATGCTTATTCATTATAGTTAATAAATATGATGCTTATTTTTTTCATCAACATTATTTAAGGTGTAATTTGCATACAAAACATCCCCATGTGAAATGTGCAGGTTGGTGACTTTTTACATGTTCTTACTTTGAAAAAATAACAGTCACTGTCCACAGTGATTTTGAAGCCCAAGAAAGTAAAATCTGCCACTATTTCTATTTTTTCCCCATCTAATTGGCTGGCCATGAAGTGATGGGAATGGATGCCATGATCTTAGTTTTTGAATGTTGAGCTTTAAGCCAGTTTTTTTCACTCTCCTCTTTCACCTTCATCAAGAGGCTGTTTAGTTCCTCTTCACTTTCTGCCATTAGGGTGGTATCATGTGCATCAGGGTGGTATCTATATCTGAGGTTGCAAATATTTCTTCTGGCAATCTTGATTCCAGCTTGTGATTCATCCAGCCTGGCATTTTGCATGATGTACTTTGCTGCTGCTGCTGCTGCTGCTGCTTAGTTGTGTCTGACTCTTTGGGACCCCATGGATTGTACCCCACCAGGCTTCTCTGTCCATGGGGATTCTCCAGGCAAAAATACTGGAGTGGGTTGTCATGCCCACCTCCAGGGGATCTTCCCAACCCAGAGATCAAACCCAGGTTTCTCACATTGCAGGTAGATTCTTTAACATCTGAGTATATAAGTTAAATAATCAGGGTGACAATATACACCCTTGAATTACTCCTTTCCCAATTTTGAGCCAGGCTATGGAAGAATAATAGATACACAAAAAAGATGCTATGGTAGTACAAAGTGTCCCATTTACTGTTCATCCAAGTGCCCTCAGTTGTTATAACTTAAAGAATTATATCAGGAAAACTGTTACTATGGAATGTGTATATCATTTGATGTTATTTTACCACATGTAGAGAGATATAGTCACCACCGCAATCAAGATACATGCAATAATGAAGCTGAAGAAACACAAACACAAAATTGGGAGCATACAAAGCAGAAAGATAAAGCAAGTTAAGCTTTGTGAATGATAACATAGCCTTTAAGTTTCAGAACTGACTATGAAATTCCTAGCATCCAGAGTGAAAAGAAAAACGTGATAAATGGAATAACACTCATTATTAGAAAAGAGGATGCCTGCCAGTTCTTCAGTGAAAAGAACTTTTTTCTGCTGATGTTAAATTTAAAAGAAATAACTCAGAAAAACTTTTACACAGACCATACTGGGATAATGGTTAACATTCTGAGCTAAAATTTCTATAGCAAAAGCAAGCACAGATTTTATTTAGCTGGCTATTTTTCTTTGTGATTATTACTCACAAATCCAAAAGCAAACTATTGATGCACAATTTCCCAAGCTAACAAATAAGACACATTCTGTGCCTACCACTTGAACAGAGCATAAAAAAGGTTATGGGATGAGTAGGCTTCTATGGACAGAATTACTACGACTCAGCATCTATTTCTAGTTTTCCTTTTCAGCTTTTTATGAATGAATGAGGCCATGTGACCAGGTATGGCCAAAGAGGTGTGAGTATGGCAGTTTATCTTCTCAAAAGAAGGCTTTTTCTAAAATATGACACTCATAATCCTCTATCAGAAGAGTAGGTCTAGCTTTCCTCCCCTTGAACAATACAGATGGGCTTTGTAGGAGAGTATGACTTCAGATGTTAGCTTTTGCCTGGCCCCCTCAGTTAATTTGTTTTTCTCTCTCTTCTTGCACTTTTATGAGTCTTATACCAACAGATATACTTCCCTGGTGGTTCACTGGTAAAAAAAAAATCCACCTCCAAATGCAGAAGATGAGGGTTCAATCTCTGGGTCAGGAAGATCCCTTGGAGAAGGAAATGGGCACCCATTCCAGTATTCTTGCCTGGGAAATCCCATGGACAGGGGAGCCTGGTGAGCTATAGGCCATGAGGTTGTAAAAGAGTGGGACACAGCTTAGAAACTAAGCAACAACAATACCAACACATAATAAATTCAACCATCCTGAAGGAGTCATGCTGGAGAGAATGTACAGAGAAACAACACAGAGTTGAAGAATTCAGTCCAAGGTATTCTAGCTCTTCCAGCCCAGAACTCTTCAAGTCATTCAAGTTTAAGACCCACATATGAGAATAAAGAAGCCCTAGAAATGAACTTCAATTTCGGGAAAGGAGGTTAATTTAATATTTACTTGGAAGGAAATATAAGCAAATTACTTAGACTTCCTAGGTCTAGAAGAGTGATTGAACTGCAGACTCCTATGGTATTTGCAAGTGTTGGCAAAGAATGTCACAGCATCCTATATACTAGTGTCAATTTTGAATTATCTTAGAAATCAAGAAATATTAGAGATCATTTGAAATGTTAGGGGAAAAGAATCATCCATTCTTATAGAAGACCCTCTTCTGAATAATCTCTGGAGGAAAAAAAGAAACAATTTCAACAAATATTTCTGATAATTTTTATTGCAATGAATTTTGTTATAAATGTTACTTTTCTAAAGCTTGTTTTTCTCGTTCTTTATGTCTAATTTTTTAATGCTTTTCTTTTCTGTTTTATCTTCTAGACCATAGTTGATTGTGAGTATTTGGTTGACCACAAGATAATATATTAGGGCTGAATGAGACTTTAATGATCATCTTGACCTAAATCCCAAATGTTGTTGCAGAGGAAATTTGAGATTGAAAACATTCCCAGGGGCCTGACTTTCACTGTAATCTGGGCACTGGACTGTCAGTGCTGTCTGACTTCAGAGTTGCCAACTGACTTGATGGATATGCAATAAACATCCTTTGCATAGATGACTATGTGACATCTGAGTATTCCACAGAAGGTTGAGGAGTAGGAAAAGAAGAAATTGCAGTAGTCCATCCCTGCTGGTCACCTGTTGAAATCCCCTTCATGTTCGTCTGACTAGTTCCTGACCCAAAACAAAGGTCAACATTGATAAACTTGTTACCAAACACCTACTTCTGATATGACTGTTCATCTCTTCTGGAAAAAATGCAAGAACTATGAGGTGATAATTACCTGTAATAGCTGGTTACTAATCCCAGAAGAGAAAAAATATTGTTTTCTATACTTTGTCATATTTAGATAAGATAAATAATTTTGAAACCAATAGCTATTAATCTCTTTTTAAGAGCATTCTGTTCAAAATCACACAGATTCAGAGTTCTTAAATTGGTTGTATCGTCTGTCTTTCTGATAACATATTTCTTATTCTTGTGTTTGAAAAAGTTAGATTTTAGGAGATTTACACATGCTCGAAGCATCTTTAAATGCCATATTCTCAGAGATCTTTTCTTATCACCTCATCTCCTTTTCAAAATAAAATAGCCCTCTCCTTTGCACTCTCTGATCACACTAGTCTTTCAGAGCTTTCACCCCAAGCTGTTATGATTCTGCTCAGTACAGTTTTATATTTATCTGCTACCAGTCTGTAAGATCCATAAAAGCATGAACAATGTCTATCAACTTCATCTGGTATAAGTATTTGTTAAATGAAGGAAGGATCCACTTTCAGCTCTAACACTATCATTTACAGGGTCTTCTTGAATAGTTAATCAATAAGAAAACTTATGGAATAGGATTGCAGTTAACACAATGTAAGAAATCAAATACCAGGCTCAGACGAAGTCATAGATAAAACATAAATGATAAGTACCATAAAATTTGAGTGGATAGGATGATCCCTTGGTCATTGTTTAGAGGATAGTCAAGTAGAAATTCAAGTCTGGAAAAACGGATGCAGAGAGGAGTAGAGAAAAAATAGCCTTAAAAAATCCAAGAGAAAAATAGATGTTCTGCAAATAACAGGGGTAGTTCTACATGGTTATTCCATTTTAGAGAAAATATTCTTCTAGATGGACTTCCCTCATAGCTCAGTTGTAAAGAACCTGCTTGCAATGGAAGAGACCCTGGTTCAATTCCTGGCTTGGGAAGATCCCCTGGCGAAGGGAAAGGCTATCCACTAGAGTATTCTGGCCTGGGGAATTCCATGGACTGTATAGTTCATGGGGTCGCAAAGAGTCAGACATGACTGAACAACGTTCACTTTTATTCTTATGAGAACATCATGAAGTATGAGCATTAAGAGGTCATTTGTGGGATTATTGGATGTTTTTGAATGCTCATGTCCAAACTCTGACTCATAAGCCCTGAAAACCACTGTCTGCTTTGGGCAACAAGTGGCATGATGAAAAAGTTCTACCAAGATGTAGCTGGCAGCTTAATGCAAGATTGGTTGACTAGACAAAGTCTGAAGGGAGATGCGAGTAACCTGTTGAAATTCCGTAAGCAGGGTAGAGGTAGTTGAAATAAAAAGGAATGTTATCTGCATTGTGAAATATAATAAAATATTAAAAACCAATGGGAATTATAGCTGGAGATACATGTAAGGAAAAGGAATAGGCAAAGAAGCTACAACAATTGGAAGAACTATTACAAAACAAACAGAATAAGGGAAGCTAAGTATAAGAGATGATTTGTGTTGACCAAATAACAAATTATTGATTCTGGATTATCATTGACAGTGCGATCTCCAAATGGCCATACTTTGTAGGCAAAGGCATTTTAATATGAGTCTGCAAGGGTAGAAATTGTAGCAATCAGTGGTCACTGGTTAGATTAGGTATGGAAAGATCTTGTATAGGCTCCACATGTCTTTGAAAATAATCAGGGTTCCCTAACAGTCAGATGAATTGACCTTTATATTTCTTTTAAATCAAGTTTATTGATGGTGTTATTCAAAATTTCTATATCCTTGTTAGCTTGGTTACTGCTTGATTTGTCAAGTATCTGAGAGAGCATATTAAAATCCTTTTTTTTTTTTGTTTTTTGCTAAAATTTCCACGCACTTTAAAAAATAATTTGTGTTCTTTAAAACCTATGTGCAAATTTGGTGTATTTCCTTTAAATGAAGCTTATTAATTGTGTTGTTTGAAACTTCTATATTTTTATTACCATTTTGCTGCTTAAACTCTCAAGTTTCTCGAAGAATTTATGGTCTAAATAAGCAAAATATATAAATATGTAATAATATGATGTTGTAAATTATGCTAGATGAATAAAGACATTGAGAAAGAAATTCGTATCGGAGGTATATTTCCAATGCCAGTGTATAGCTATTTAAGCATGAGAACTATTTGAAACAATAATATATAACTCCAGGTGTACTGCTGATGTGAAGAGGATCATAAATAGCTGTCAGATCCTAATGCCAATAAACACTGGAAATATCACCTTGGTCTTCTTTTCTCTAATTCCAAACTTATCATGGTACCTGGCTTTTCAGTTCAAATTCTTGTGTAGATCTGCTTATAGGGTAAAAGAAAAAGTAAAGTTGGCCATGTTAACAGAAACATCCCAGTATTCCTGACATTCTATTTCTTATTTTAAATTTGCATTCTTGTGTAAATATATTTCCAGAGGGTTTAATTATTCTGTATGCCCTTCCCTGCTCCTTCCCAGAGATACGTCCCTTTTTCAGCTGCTGAATAAATCAAGCTCCTGAGATAAAAGCTACGAAAGCAGAGTTTCAGACCCTAAACCTTGGAGAATTCATCAAAAGAAATGCCACCTTGTTTCTTCAATGGCACCTCTGATCTCACAGCATGTCCTTTTTTAGACATCTATAGTTATATGTGATTATCATAAATATTTTACTCACGGTTCTCTTACACTCTTCATCTGAAGTCGTGATTGAAGTCAGCGGAATCGTAGAGCATCCTTATCCAAGAATAGTTCTTTCCCAGGTGAAGCTGGCTCTTTCTGCCTTGAAATCAAATTCAGTCTTCATTCTCACGATGAAGCAACCACTTACAGCAAAATCATCTTCAAATAATGTGTATTTTTGCAGAGATTTTGTAGGGGAAAGTTGGAGGGTCTATGTGAAACCACATAGAAGAAAACACTTATTTGGGCCTGGTCATTATTTGTGACCACTTCAGCGTGACCAAGATACCTTCTCCTTGGATTCAGTCCTCACAATGGTCCTCCTTTTGAAAATAAGCATTCCTGACTTGCTACCCTTGAGCTGTTCCCACATCCCTGGGAAGGTGAGTCCCATGTTCTTGACACCCTGTGTGCACCTTCAGACCTATCAGTGTCACCTAGACCAAATGTGTTTGTGATGAATAAGACCTTCTCTGTGTCATCTTGCTATGCATACTCTCTCTCACATCCAGGTTTTGCTTGCATGAATTGGNTATGTACACTCCATATATACATATTTTTTCTTTTTTAATTTATTTATTTTAATTGGAGGTTAATTACCTTACAATATTGTATTGGTTTTAGCCAAATGTCTGTAATTTCACCCTAAAATTCTCATAAGGATATCTATATATGTGTGTGTGTATGTGTTATGTGTGTGTGTATATATATATATATGTATACATATATGTATATATAATTATGCATGGCTTTCTCCAGGACCTCTAGGAGAGGGTCCTTTGCTTCTCTTTGCATCTTTACATAGACATATATTTATATAATTTTCTCAAAAGTAATATATTTTGCCCACAGTTAAGACAACAGACACTTTTCACTTTAAATTACCTCGATTTTGTTTGGCCGTGGTATTTTGGAAATCCGGCTAAGGGGAAGTTACAAATACTTTTAATTTCTTATACTGGGGAATTTTTATGTGGTGCCCAGTCACTTCTGTGCATTGGTTGGGAAAAGCCTGTTTGATTCTTCTGCTATTTGCCATGCGTACACACTTGCCACAACACAAACGTGTAAAGACAGAGCTGGACCACTTTATGAATGGGACACATGAGGCCCACTACTGGAAATGTGGGAGAAGAGAAGAAGAAAAAAATAAATTTAAGATATATGGAGCTAGAAGCTAGTGTGTGGAAAGCATTTCATGAAATCAGAAAGATAAAATTATATGCAGAGAATTTGTTTCTTATTAAATGCAAGTTTAATGAGAGAGTAAAATTGTCTACTTTCAGTAATGTTCTTAGTTAAGATAGCATATTCAATTAAAATCCACAATACCTTTTAATAGAAATGGAACATGAACTTAAGCTTGTATATACATATATATATATACATGTGTGTGTATATATATATAATATATATAATTAATATATAATTTTATTTCCATTTTGAAATATTTATAAGAATTTTATGGTGAAATTGCAGGCATTTGGTGTGGGGATGTATGATGGATATCTTCTTTGTCAAATTTAAATATATTGATTAAAGAGTTAAAAGAACATTCTGTTGAAAAATCAATGAAATATGAAACAAAAGTGATAAAGATGAGCAATGAAAATTAATAGAAATTATTCCTATATTGAAAACCAAATTATAGCCAAAACACATACAGATTATACCAAATGTGATAATTTATTAAAAGGAAAAGTTATATTTTTAATAGAATTAGTAGTCACTTCTTAGAATTTTTTATAGACTAATGAAGAGAATTTAATCATTATCAACACTATAAGAAGACTTAAACATTTTTGCTGATTTTGCACAAAATACTGCTAAAAATGAGCATTAATATAATAAGCACAAGAGTAATTAGCACTGGACACTGAAAAGGAAAACTTGAAAATTCCTGAAATTGTACAGATATGACAGAAACTTGACAGTTTAATCTGAATCTTAAAACAGTTTTTAAATTTGCATGATAGTTAAAAATAAAAACAAACTTTGCCCACCCACGAAGATTGCTGGGTTTTCTTTCTATTCTCTTTACAGAAAATGATATTATAAGTTTATCTTAAGAAGTGATCAAAGAGTAGGAAGCCAAATCATCAAAACATGGAGCAAAAACTCCATTAAACATTTTGGTTAATCCNAACAAACTTTGCCCACCCACGAAGATTGCTGGGTTTTCTTTCTATTCTCTTTACAGAAAATGATATTATAAGTTTATCTTAAGAAGTGATCAAAGAGTAGGAAGCCAAATCATCAAAACATGGAGCAAAAACTCCATTAAACATTTTGGTTAATCCCAACATCTCTCTGATAGCTGGAGTTCTCTCTTTTGGACCCTACTGTTAGCCTTTTAGGTTTGTACTCATGTTCTGCCTTCTCAGAGCTGTGCTGGCAATGAATCGTCCTCATTAATTTGTACTATCTGCTGAAAAGAGTGCCCATCCACATTTCTTGATCTGTTTTCTTCACCCCTTTGGGGATCAGTATGAACTGGCTGACTCTATTTTCATAGCCTTCCTTGAATTTCAGTAAATTGAATTTTGTCTATATTGTTAAATGTGTAGCTAGAGAAAATATTAACCTAGTCATTGCTGCAAAAACAGGCACAAGTCCAAATGTGCCAAAGTCTCAATGCAATTAATTTCATCTTATCTTTCCCATAAGAAAAATAATTTAAAGATTAAAGAAAAAAAAATGAGAGAGAAAGATCTAAAATTGTTAGACATTACCTAATTCTTTTTAGGACCATGAATTGTTATTTTCTGTGTTGTCCTAATAGAATGAAAATGCTGTGTAGCCTGGAAACCTTTGCTATGTCATCAAATTTGAAAAGGGCTATTCCTGGCCACTCACCTAATAACCATGACATTATATTCGGGTTTTCATGGCAAATTCCTCACACAAAAACTCAGTAGTAGAATTCCATGTGCTCTACAGTAGGTTCTTGTTGGTTATCTATTTATTTTAAATACAGCAGTGTGGGGCTTCCCTGGTAGTTCAGTAGTGAAGAATCTGCCTGCCGGGCAGGAGACTGAAGTTCGATCCCTGAGTTGGAAGATGCCCTCGAGAAGGCAATGCCAACCCACTCCAGTATTCTTGACTGGGAAATCTCATGGACAGAGGAGCCTGGCAAAGTAGAATCCATGGGGCCACAAAATAGTTAGACACAACTGAGAAACTAAACAACAGCAAAAGCCAAGTGTTCCTGACACACACTGACATTTGAGAACCACTGGACTAAGACATATCCCCCAGTTTTCAAATAAAGCAGTTCTTAAAAAAAAAATACAGCACCGTGTACATACTGCACAGCTGAAACTAACACAATATTGTTAATCAACTATACTCCAGTATAAGTAAGTAAGTAAAGTCACTCAGTCGTGTCCGACTCTTTGTGACCCCATGGACTGCAACCCACCATCCTCCTCAGTCCATGGGATTCTCCAGGCAAGTACACTGGAGTGGATTGCCATTTCCTTCTCCAGGGGATCTTCCCAACCCAGGGATCGAACCCAGGCCTCCCGCATCAGAGGCAGATGCTTTAACCTCTGAGCTACAGTTGCCTGGAAAATCCTATGGACAGAGGAACCTGGAGAGCAACAGCCCCGGCGGTTGCAAGAGTCAGACACGACTTGGTAGCTAAATCACCACCAAACCACCATACGCCAATATAAAAAAAAATTCAAAAACCTCAACAGTATTCATCACCCAAAGGTATTTATGAATACTTTTCATTTTTCTACTAATTTTCAATTATTATCTTAAGAACTATTTTTAACACATGGAATAAAAATAAATCTTGTATTTGTTCAAGCTAAGCAGTGAACACACACACACACACAAGATAACAAGAGTGTTGAGAAAAATAATCAATAATATCCACCATTTAACATTTTTTTTTCTTTTTTATTACTTAAACTCATCTCCCACCTTTTTGTAGCAAAGAGAATTGCTGCTTGTCATTTGCCATGATCAAGAATCAGAACCTTGCTTAACCAAGCTGTCACTGACTTGGTTTGCCACCATCCACACTTAGAACACTGTTCAAGTGTGTAGACTTCCCACTGTTTACTGAAATGACTTTCTTGTTAACCGTAGCAAAATGTTCAGTCCTGAAAATACTCTTCTGAGAACCCCCATGAACTCACTGGCACTCCAGCATAACGCACATTTAGAAGGATTTCTGTGACTCCTTTAAAATTTGTGGTTTATCACAAATTGCCCAAAACTTGCCTGCAGTGCTGTTTATCAGCACTAAATTATTTCAAGTGCTCTTCCTGTTAAAGCTTTTAATGTTCAGTGTGACTCCTTATGTTAATGTTCTATTTATTGCTGGTATTTCTGTTCCCATGAAACAAGGCACATTCATAAAATCTGAGTTTTGCACAAAGGTTGCTTTTTCTTCAATATTACATTTAAACTGATTCATTCTAAATATTTCCTCTATATTACTATAAATCTGATCTGGAGACTCATTGGGTAGATCAGTCACTAAAATGAATCAGATAATGCATTATACATTAAGGCAAAGTCAATTTAACCTACCACTAGTAAAAATGGATTTAGATTGGTGCGGTTTTTGTACAACATGCAATCTGTTCTGTCTGAGGGTTTGATCTTCTCTTTGGAGGTAAGGATAGACATAGTTTATGCACAAACACACTAAATGAATATATGTTTATGTAGGCACATAAATGATTCTTTGATTTCCCTGGTGGCTCCACTGGTAAAGAATCTGCCTGCAATGTGGTAGACCTGGGTTCGATCCCTGGGTTGGGACGATCCCTTGGAGGAGGGAATGGCTACCCACTCCAGTATTCTGGTCTGGAGAATTCCACAGACACTATAGTCCATGGAGTTGCAAAGAGTCGGACACGACTGTGTGACTTGAACTTTCACTTTCAATCCCACCTCTGATCCAAGCAAAGCTGTGAGTGACATTTATATACACTATTTGGCACAGCTCTTCTATATATATATATATATATATTCCTAAAAGAGGGATGCTGTATAATTTTAAGAGGAAATAAAATCCAGTTAATTTTTCTTCTTACTAAGGTAGATCATGTAGAAAGATTATGTATTTAAATAAATGATTTTGGATACTTTTGAAGATCAAATGCATTGTTCTTCTGAATTTTAGATATTATCAGCCATAAGAGTTATCAAATACAGAGGACTTGTTAAATACAGAACTGTAGAATTGTATCTAGTTTAAAATTCATACATGGCTCAAACAGTTGGACTGATTGAAGCCAAATAGCTATCCTTGTTAAAGCAAAGTTGCAGAAAAAAGACTGTTGACAAGTTAGTTGCAGTGGTTTAACTATTTATCTAAATGAATATGTACTACTCATGTTGCAAAAAGCAGAACAACTTTGGAAATTAAATCCTAGAAACATGATTGTACAGATGGGGCATATTTTTGTGTACTCCATAAGATTCATTCCTACAATTATTTTAGAAATCTTACAGGCAAGTATTGACTGGCTCCATTGCCATTTTGGAGAAAGCAGTGGCCACCCACTCCAGTACTATTGCCTGGAAAATCCTATGGATGGAGGAGGATGATAGGCTGCAGTCCTTAGAGTCGCTTAGAGTCAGACACGACTGAGCGACTTCACTTTCCCTTTTCACTTTCATGCATTGGAGAAGGAAATGGCAACCCACTCCAGTGTTCTTGCTTGGAGAATCCCAGGGATGGGGGAGCCTGGTGAGCTGCTGTCTATGGGGTCGCAGAGTCGGACACGACTGAAGTGATTTAGCAGCAGCAGCAGCAGCAGCAGGCCTCCCTGTCCATCACCAACTCCCAGAGTTCACTCAAATATGCAGATGACACCACCCTTATGGCAGAAGTGAAGAGGAACTAAAAAGCCTCTTGATGAAAGTGAAAGAGGAGAGTGAAAAACTTGGCTTAAAGCTCAACATTCAGAAAACAAAGATCATGGCATCGGGTCCCAACCCTTCACGGGAAACAGATGGGGAAACAATGGAAACAGGGTCAGACTTTATATTTGGGGGCTCTAAAATCACTGCAGATGGTGATTGCAGCCATGAAATTAAAAGACACTTACTCCTTGGAAGAAAAGTATATTCAAAAGCAGAGTAGGGCCGCAGAGGCTTCATCAACTAGTCTCTTATTGCACTTTTGGGGATTTGGATCTTTACACTTGAGACCATTTTTGAAGTCACTGACTTTGCTCAGAGACTGTGAAGAGAGCTTAAAAAGCATAATACTTTTCATTATTTTCAATATTTTTTAACTTTATACTGCTTTATAAAACAGATAACTCCTCAGTACCTTTGTGTGCTCTAAAAATATAGTTTCTTTTGTTTCTTCATTAAGAAATGCTTTGAAGCACTGTTTATAATAGCCAGGACATGGAAGCAACCTAGATGTCCATCAGCAGATGAATGGATAAGAAAGTTGTGGTACATATACACAATGGAGTATTACGCAGCCGTTAAAAAGAATACATTTGAATCAGTTCTAATGAGGTGGATGAAACTGGAGCCAATTATACAGAGTGAAGTAAGCCAGAAAGAAAAACACCAATACAGTATGCTGCTGCTGCTGCTGCTAAGTCACTTCAGTCGTGTATGACTCTGTGCAACCCCATAGATGGCAGCTCACCAGGCTCCCC
>SJYX01001688.1:294010-324403 GCA_006410675.1 Oreotragus oreotragus
TGAAAGTGAAAAGTGAAAGTGAAGTCGCTCGGTCATGTCTGACTCTTCGCGACCCCATGGACTGCAGCCTACCATCCTCCTCCATCCATGGGATTTTCCAGGCAAGAGTATTGGAGTGGGTTGCCACTGCCTTCTCCCCAATACAGTATACTAACACGTATATATGGAATTTAGAAAGATGGTAATGATAACCCTGTATGTGAGACAGCAAAAGAGACATAGATGTATAGAACAGTCTTTTGGACTCTGTGGGAGAGGGAGAGGGTGGGATGATTTGGGAGAATGGCATTGAAACATGTATAATATCCTATCAGAAATGAATCACCAGTCTAGGTTCGATGCAGGATATAGGATGCTTGGGACTGGCGCACTGGGATGACCCAGAGAGATGGTATGGGGAGGCAGGTAGGAGGGGGGTTCAGGACTGGGAACATGTGTACACCTGTGGAGAATTCATGTTGATGTATGGCAAAACCAATACAGTAAAGTAAAATAAAACAAAATAAAATCTGAAAAAAAAGAAATGCTGACCTTCCAGACACATGATACACTTCATTTGTTGAATTTTGTGAACTAGAATACAGTCTTCTGTAAGATAGGCTGTAAGTTTTTACAAATCATTTCTATCACATTAGAATTCATTTTTTTTCTGTCATTTGATGACCAGATGTCTGTATCTGTCAATAAACAAGAGTTCACATTAACAAGTGAGCCAAATATTACAGGTCTTAACCTACATATATCACATTAATTTTGTGATCCCACAAACAACCCCCCCTATATGATTTAAGGAATAATCTTGTCTTTTTAAAAATAATTTCCCTTGCCTATCATCAGAGGTTTTCTTTGCTTATGATGGCTCCATTTTTTCTCATCACTTCTGTGGTCCTCTGTGACACTGGTGATGAGCATGCCAAGGATAACATTTACCAGAGTTTACAAAACAGACCTTAAGAGTGAAAGCCCCTTTGCAGCCTCCTGTCTCACTGGGTCAGTTCTGGTTTATGTCATTGTCATGCTCATCACAAGGAGGCACAAAAACAGCAAAGGCATGGCACATCCAAGTCCACTGATTTTTCCTTCTGCAGCTTATGAGTGGTCTCTCCTTGAAGGATCCTCCCGTGTACCAAGGCTCCTGGTACAACCTTCTTTGCTCACCAGCTTCTCTCTGTCCTTCCCTGTTCATAAATATGTCAAATATGACCCAAAAAACCTGTTTCAGCTGGAATCTACACTCAGGTCTTCATGACCTCAGCCACGAATACATTGATTTTCTTTCTTTAATACCAACTATCTTTTCACAGATAATAATTCCTATTCAGTAATGAGTGAAATACATGATGCTTCACTCTTAAAACTTTAGCCTGCCAGGGATTATCTGGGAACCATTTCAAAATGTGGATGAAATCTTAGCATTTTTGAGAAGCACTCAGATAACTTTAATTCAGGTGACTCAAATCTACTTTTTTAGATACCATGCTAGATGCGGTATAATATTGTTGACTATTGGAGCATAATATAAAATTGTATTAATTATTTTTATAATGCTTTTTTTTCTTTCTTACAATACTAACAGTTCACTTGCCTAATAAGCTTGTTGTAAACACATTCAGGATCTTTACATATTTCTGCTGGACTAGTCTTTTAACTGTCACTTAATGTCTCTTTTATGAGTTTCCCAAGTGGCTCAGTGATAAAAATTTCACCTGCCAGTGCAGGCAACACAAGAAATGTGGGTTTGATTTTTGGGTTGGAAATATCCCATGGAGGAGGAATGGCAACCTCCTCCAGTATTCTTGCCTGGATAATCCCATGGATAGAGCAGCCTGGGGGTCTATGTCCGTATGTTCACAAAGAGTCACACATGACTGAACATGCATGTGCCCCCCCCCAACACACATAAGTCCCTCATCTCTAACTATTTTCTTTGATCTGAAGTCTATCTTTTGATCAATGTATTTAAATTATTTATATTTAGCCAGTTTCTCATAAAGCAAGGAATTAGCCTATACTTTGTCAATTTTTTCCTGTTTCCTTTCTTTCTAATTGCTTTGTTTCTCTTTTATTGTCTTTCAGTGTGCTCCTTAAACATATTTTAGCAATCTCTAATTAATACACAGGATTTTTGAGTATGTCATATTGTATAGTTTTATTCGTGATTTCTGTATACTTTTATAACATCATATTTTACTAACATCAACATCATACCACTTTGACTAAAGTGTACAAAACTTACTTTTGTCCAATACTTTAATTTTCTTGACAGTTAAAAAATATAACTGTCTCAAGTATTTCCTCTATATTCACACTGATTATTCCATCAGACAATGCTATACTTTTTCCCAACCATCAACTATGATTTAAGAAGCTAATCAGAAAGATAGACTCTTATCCGAATTTTGTAAATTTATATGTTCTTCTTTCCTTTTCGAAGTTCCAAGTCTGTCTCTTATACACATCTAGATGTGTATAAGAGACAGTCTTGACACCCTGTGTGCACCTTCAGACCTATCAGTGTCACCTAGACCAAATGTGTTTGTGATGAATAAGACCTTCTCTGTGTCATCTTGCTATGCATACTCTCTCTCACATCCAGGTTTTGCTNAAGTTCCAAGTATCCTTCTATTATCATTAATTTTCTGTTTAGAGAACTTTCTTCAGTCATTCTTTAAAGACTGGTTTGCTGGTAAAAAAAAAAAAAATTGTTAGTTTTTCTTCTTCCATGAATATCTTGATTTCTACTTAATTCCTAAAGAATATCATTACTGGACTTCAATTCCTCAATTGACAACTTCTCTTTGAATTACAAGTGATAATACATTTCTCTGCTATTTATGAAAATTTTCTTTACAGATTCTTTTCTTATATTAAGAAAAATTTCTGAAGCCAAGATCATAAGCTTTGCTAGAGGAGTCTTATGTTCATGTATTACAGGGGAAAATTCCATTGAGAAACAGAGGTAACATACAATACAGATATAAAGAGTGAAGACTGATTAAACAATTTCTTGCAGGAAGTGGAAAGGATAATCTTGAACTTACATATACACTTCCTCCTGTGTGACTGGAGGTAGGATGTGAAGAGATACATGCAAAGACTGAAGTGTTTTCTGAGTTGTTTTTTCCTTTTGTGCTGCTCTTAGTAAGCAATTTTAATACTTACAGATACATTTTTTTTCAAGTTCTTATCTATCTCATGCTCAGTTGCTCAGTCTTGTCCAATTCTTTGGGACCCCATGAGCATTAGCTGAACAGCAGCCCACCAGGCTCCTCTGTCCATGGAATTTTTCAGGCAAGAATGCTGGAGTGGGTTGCCATTTCCTTCACCAGAGGATCTTCCTATACCAGGGATCAAACCCATGTTTCTTGCATCTTCTGCATTGGCAAGCAGATTCTTTATCACTAGTGTCACATGAGAAGTCACCTCCTCTTAAAAATATCTATGTATTCCACTTCTGGGTTAAAAAAATGAATAAATTACAAAGTTATAGCAACCATATGAAACACAAACCAATCTTTAATAATTTTTCAAGGGTGATGTAAGCACACCCAATAATTGCCTCACATTCTGGTTTTAGAGCCTAACTTTGGGTTAGATGAAACCCCATATATTTGCTGGTGCCTGCCTTAAAGAATCCTGCTAACATTAAAAAAAGTTATTTTCATGGACTAATTATAAGTACCTCAGCTTTAAAATATTAAAAGAAGGATGTAAAATACCAGTTTTGACTATAAACAGGCAAAATATTAAGAAGTCTTCTCACTATTGCACAGAAAACCATTATTAGAGAAAAACATGATGCAGATCTACTTATTGAAATTTGAAATTTTAATTTTCTTTTTTGGACCATGCTATTTTTGATAACAGGACTTGGTAGTTTTTTTTTTTCTTTCTTTCTTTCTTTCTTTTTTTTTTTAAAGAAATAGCTCACAGAATGCACACATTGAAAAGAACTATATGTACTGTAGAGCAATCTTGCTTGTCTGTGAATCCAAGTTTGCTGCTAATGTGAAAAACCTTTTGGAAACTCATTTTTGTCCAGAATCTGCAGCACACAATTTTAAGGGATGTTGATAATGGCAAGGAAAATCAACTGACTGTGTTGGTGAGCCACACAGAACACTGAGTTGGCAAAATAAAGGTGAGCTCTATCAGTTCCCATGAAGGCAAGAGTGTTTTAAGTACTCATCATGTCTGTCTATTCCAATAGACTGTTAGCTGATAGGAGTGAGGGTGCCATATTTTGTTAATTTCAGTTTCTTGGCATAGTTCTTGATACATAGCAGGGATACCATGAATGATTGTTGAATTCCATGTTCTTAATTAAAGTCATGGTTAATAGTCTTAATGACTAAAAATGGTTCTCTGGCCATTTGAAAATAAGCACAAGGTACAAGGTGATTTTTTTTTCAAGCAAGCATGTATCTCCATATGGCACGTACATTCATAATGTACTATACATTTTGAAAGAATAGTATTTTCTGATATCATGTTTTCTTTGTAATGCAATAGTCTGATAGGAATTTTCCATGATTAATAGTTGGATTCATTTTCCAGCTAGATACCTGGATTCAAATGAATGTTTTAATATTTCAACACCTTAAAAATGTAATGAAAAACCTATCATGGGTAATAAGTTGCAATAATGTACTTGAGAACCTAAAATGGTGGGCTCACTATGATTTCAGACTTCATTTCTCCTGGATTTGAGTTACATAGTTAACTAAGCTAAGGATGGTATGCATTAGGAAAAATAAATGATAATAATTTTAGTAGATATCATGATCAGCATCAAAACTAAAACCATCACTTTGTTTTATCTTAAAATACTAAAGTAATAATATTTTCTGACAATTGCACCAGAAACCATGGAGTATAATCTTCAGTCTCCTTCTTTTCCTAACTTCTCTCCTTTGGTCAGCTTATTTCTTTTTGTCTTGACTCAGCTTTCACTTATTCTCTTATAAATTAACCAAAAATCATACAACATTTGGAACAAACCTAGATTGCTAGGGTAAAAAACTCAACAAAATTTATTATGAATTGATGTTTTAATGATCTTAAAAATGTAAAATTGGCAATCCTAAAACGCAGTTGTCTTAAATGCATGTCCAAGATTTATATACAAAGAATCAGAATTATTTCCCAGATGTAACCCAGAATTCAAAGTTTTATTACACTGATAAATGTGATTTTTCCACTTCAGGAAAGTTCCTTTTTCAAGTCTGTGTTTTATGTGGCTGTTTGTTACCGAGACAAACAGAATGGCTAAATCAATACAAATGGCCCTTCAGGTCTAAAGAGACTATAAGAAAGTGTAGCATCATTAAACTAAATTACAGACAAACACTTAAGAGGACAAACAAGTACTTGGTTACCATAAGTCCTCATTTTTTTTATGGTGAGGATGATTGAAAATGTTTACAAAACATGCTTGGTACTGGGAACAAGGCTTCTGTGTGGAGTGCCCCAATAGTTAGGCTTAACTTCGTTTCTATGGCTGTTTCATTCAGATGGGAAAGTATAGCCTACAGAGACGGGGACTCTGATAGTGTTTTTCTAAGCCCCAGTCTCTTTCTGGTTTTAGGAAAAATGTAATATAATGTAACTCAGAAGATCTAATAATCAGCAGAGAGTAATGGAGACCAGTTAGAAGGCATGAGTATAACCTGTTCACTCAATGAAACTGGACCATGGAATGAGCTAAGAGAAGACAGCCACTGGAGGGAGTGAAATGAAATACTAGTACACAGTCTCAATCAGGCTTTCCCATCCCTTTCTCTAAGAAGACACTCCCTGCTGCCCAGATTTATGTCACCAATTCCCCTATAGTAGATTAAAACAAAGACTGAGGGATTAAGCTAATATTCTGCAAACTGAATATAAGCCCAAGAACTAGAACACAGGAGGAAATTATCTTAAAGAACAAACAAACAAAATTTTGTGAGAGGCTTTCCTGACCGTCCATTGGTTAAGACACATTTCTCCCTGTGAGTAGCATGGGTTCAATCCCTGATTGGGGAACTAACATCCCACATGCTGCACTGCCAAAAAAAAAAAAAAAAAAAAACCTGTGAGGAAATATCTATTAAAAGAAAAAATTGTCTCTAGAGTATTTTAAACTCAGGCTTCCCGGGTGGTGGAGTAGTAAAGAATCCGCCTGCCAACACAGGAGACTCAAGAGACATGCGTTTGATCCCTAGGTCAGGAAATTCCCTGCAGGAAGGCATGGCAACCCACTCTAGTATTCTTGCCTGAAGACTCCCATGGACAGAGGAGCCTCGTGGGCTAATTTTAAACTCAGGCTTCCCGGGTGGTGGAGTAGTAAAGAATCCGCCTGCCAACACAGGAGACTCAAGAGACATGCGTTTGATCCCTAGGTCAGGAAATTCCCTGCAGGAAGGCATGGCAACCCACTCTAGTATTCTTGCCTGAAGACTCCCATGGACAGAGGAGCCTCGTGGGCTACAGTCCCTGGGGTCACAAAGAATCAGACACAACTGAAGCAACTTAGCACAATGCTATAGAGCAGATTGCACTGTTCCTGGAAGAAAAGCGAAATAGTTTAATTAAACTTTTTGTATGATGCATTTAAGCTTAATATTAGAAAAAATTACGTGTAACATAAAGTGATTATGGTGTTCAAGGGCCTCCACCCAGGACATATAGTTTATGTGAGCCATTTTACAGGAGCAAGTTTAAGCCTAAATATGAGATGTTTCAAACAAAATACTTTAATATGAAAATAATGTTCACCATACAAATAGACAGATTTGGGTTATAACATGAACTCTCTCTGGAAAGTTCAAATTCTTTATAGCTTTTGTGAAAGACAGTATTCAGCAAAAGGTTATGCTCCTTTGCCCATAGTGGCTACTGAAGTTGTAACTTTGGAGGAATCAATTTATATAAATCCTTGTCAATGCTAGCTGTTGTTTTGCCAGATTAAATGGGAACTGAATAGCAATTTTTGTCTCACTAAATCAAAGGCGTGTTTTATTGGTTGTAAATGACATTGAGCTACGCTTCTGCAAAACACCTAAGAGTGGTTTACGACATTTGAGGAAAAAGATTCTTTTCAATGGGATTACTGGAAGTTTGTCTTCATTATAACAATTCTATGTGAAAAAAACAAACAAAAAAAGATGACATTTAAAGGAACGAAAACAGAGATGAGTTATTTTTATTTGTCCTTTGACAGCTGTGGTAGAGAGATTGAGTATTCACACATATGAGTTTCTCCTCTCTTTTTAGATTTCTGAAAGGATTAATTTTTGTTATCTTTGGAATGGGCTTTCCAAAGTGGCCAGTGGTAAGGAATCCACCTGCCAATGCAAGAGACACAAGAGACATGGGTTCATTCCTGGGTCAGGAAGAATCCTTGGAGTAAGAAATGGGAACTGCTCCAATATTCTTGCCTGGAAATTTCCATGGACAGAGGAGTCTAGGGCCCATGGGATCATAAAAAGTTGGACAACACTGAGCACACACACACATCTTTGCACTAGATATCACTGTGCAACTGATTTTGGTTGAGGAATTGTGACCACGGGTCACTTCCAGATTAAAGCATTTAACTGTTGATATGAATTCCCCAGTATTCTTTTTCTTGTCTATGACAGTCATGGAAAGAAAAAAAAAAAATGTTCTAATGCTAGAAAAACCATTTGAAGGGTCATGGATCAGCAGATAGCTATTTGGAGAACAGTTGCCTGAGAGAGTTACCTGGATGCACAGGGGACTTAATATGAGCTAGAAATACACCTCTGTACTTTGGAGTCACAAGATTTCGGAGCCACCTAGCATGTAGTAACGAATACCACTTTATGTAGAACTTTTTGTTTCATGATATTTCCATGTAGAATCTAATGTAAAGGTATTTGTGTTTTGATATGGTATTAAATTTAATTTTCCAAAGCTTGTCAGAAGCTGAGACAAAATTAAATAATAAAAGTGAACCACATGACAAAAGTTAGCCAAATATAGGAGTCTTACCTTGCTGCAACAATTTGGAGGGTTATAAAGATGGTGCCCGAGGGTTATTTCTACAAATATTAGGTTGGCAGCTATCTCTCTCTTAGTGAAAATCTCCTTCTCATTTAAACAGAGCTTTTGTAAGCAGTACACTTTACTATGTCAATATTCTATAGCAGCCAGCATCTCTGATTTACAGGGTTTTATAGCTGGCAGAGGGATTTGAATAAAAACCCTGAGGGCAATGTTTGTGTGTCTTATTTCTGGAGGGCAGGAAGTAACAAATACAGCCAAAGGAAACCCATTCTGTGCCAGCAATCCTTGGGAATTTTTGCAGAATTTGATTTTTTATGTTCAAGTCACTTTTTAGTACTTTTTAAAATAGCAAATTTTGAAAAATAAATTTTCCTTTCCTGAGAATGATACATTTCTCAAAGAAGAGTTTTTTTAATAGAATTTTTCTTCATTTGTGAGCATTTACACTTATGATAACTTCAGGGAATTTGGCAAATTACAAAAGCTGTAAGATAGGAATTTTACATACCAAATTTGCTTATTACTTTGAGTTATTTTGTCTGAAGAAGAAAATACTTTTGGTTGACTCTCTTAATGTCTTGTTAAAAACTTATTTGTTGGAAAGTTCTAAGGTAATGATATAACTGAGAAACTCTGACATTTTATCTACATTCGCATCATCTTTAACTCTTGACCTTTTATCTTTACCCTTCATCAAATCTTGTTAGGTGGGAAGAATGACATTCTGAAATTGACTACATAAAAGCAGGGACTATTTTTACCTTGTTTTACCTTATTTTCCTCAAATGCCTGAGTGTATGTGTTTAGGTATAGAACAGAGAAGGGCTGGTGTTGGTTCAGTAACTAAGTGGTGTCTGACTCTTTTGCAACCCCATGGACTGTACCCCACCAGACTCGACTGTCCATGGGACTCTCCAGGCAAAAGTTGCCATTTCCTTCTCCAGGGGATCTTCTTGACCCAGGGATTGAGCTTGAATCTCCTGCATTGCTGGTGGGTTCTTTACTGCCTGAGCCACCAGGGAAGGCCCAGCATAGAAAAAAGGAACACACATTTTTCAGTCATGTGTTAGGAAGGCAGAATACGCCTCTCACAAATTGCCCACGTCCTGCTGCTATTGCTGCTAAGTCGCTTCAGTCGTGTTTGACTCTGTGCGACCCCATAGACGGCAGCCCACCAGGCTCGTCCCTGGGATTCTCCATGCAAGAACACTGGAGTGGGTTGCCATCTCCCAGACCTTAGAAATTGTGAGCATATTATGTTACATGGCAGAGGGAAATTACGATTGCTCATGGAATTAAGGTTGGTAATCCATCGACCTTAAAATAGCAAAGATTATCCTGGATTTTCTGGATGGTCCAAAGGTATTCATAAAGATCCTCACCTGTAGAAATGGGTGGCAGAAGAGTCAGTGTCAAAGTGTGCTGATGTGAGAAAGACTCAACCACTTCTAACAGCTCTGAAAAGAGGGGAAGGGGGGAATAACCCAAGAAATGTGAACGACCTTCAGAAGCTGAGAAAGCCAAAGAAATGGATTCACAATTGGAGACTCCAAAAAGGAACACAGCTGCAATGACACAATGATTGTAGCATAGTGAGACCCATGATAAATTTCTCACTTAGAGAACGGAGATAGTAAATTTGTATTTTAAACCATAAGTTTGCAGTAATTTTCTACAGACATAACATAAGACAAATATATCTGTTGTATATTGATCATCATCTGATTTGCTGTATGATCAGAAACGACCTGAAAGCCACTATTATTTAAGTCTTTGAGAAAGTACTGTAAGAATACCACAGTAATCAGCTGTTCTTAATTTCAACCAACAACCAAAAAAAGAAAAAGAAAAGAAGACTATAATCACGTTTGAATAAAAGGACATGGGAATTTTATCGGAAATGAGACTCAGTTTCCAGAATGTAAGGATTTGAGGAAACAGAATCAAATTCCTTTAAAAAAAAAAATTGAATAAGACAGGTGTCTCCTGTACTTGGGTTTGCTTGAACACAATTTTGCTGGGAAACTGAGAAATGAACTAGATTCTCTTGGGAAGTCCTTCTATACTCTTATACTTCTTCTATACCCTCAAGCCTATGATTGCAGAATAAATCATAACCAGCCAGTCTCTTGAAAGGTCAAGTTAAAGTCTGACACAGAGTTGGATTGGGTCACAAGCTGAGAGTGTTATTTAACACTGAGGAGATGGTAAACTTGCCAAGCCAATAAGATTCTATTTTCATGTTATGCTTCTTGCTTTGCAGGTTCTGATTTATAGCAGTTTATATTTATTTTCACATGTATTTTCCTTTACTCCCACTTATGAAATTCTTGGAATTGATATTTCTGCATCCGGCTTAAGCAACACATTAATTCAAGCTAATCTGCAAGCTTCCGCCATCACTTGTTTCCAATTTCAGCTCCATTGTTGTATAAAGTTTCATGCTTCAACACACCAACTCTGTGTTAAGAATAACAGCCTCAGTCACCAAGACTAATAGGAACTTCAAATGACTGACAAACAGTCATGAAAACGACATGCACATTTAAAATTTTATTTTGTGGAGTAGTAACATTTATCTAGGCTTCCTTGGGGGCTCAGTGGTAAAGAATCCACCTGCCAATGCCAGAGACGTGGGTTCAATTCTTGAGGTCAGGAAGACCCTTTAGAGAAGGGATCTTCTTCCAGGGATTCCAGTGGAATCCCACTCCAGTATTCTTGCCTGGGAAATCCCATAGACTAGGAGTCTGGTGGGCTCCAGTCTATGAGGTCGCAAAAGAGTGGAATATATCTTAAGGACTAAAAACAACACTTATGGAAGTGTAGATGGGAATTTTTTTTCAAGCATAGAGGCCATTGTAGTGATTTCAAACGCTTAGGAGGAACAATGAAAACTTTTTTTTTCTTTTTCAAGTTACTAAAATCTGGTGGGGAAAAGAGTAAACAATGCAAAGTATCCATTTCAGTCTTAAAACCTTATTAGAATAATAAAGACAATTAAAGAACTTTGAGTAAAGTACTAACACTGTGACAAGTGTTAAGTAATGATAAACAGGATTCTCTATAAAATTTAATTATCTAGCCCTTTGAGACTGTGTTCATTGCTAACTAATTGGAATAGACCATAAGAGGTTACTAAACACTGAATCCTGGTTTTCTTCAATGCATAATCTGTTTAATTAACATTTGAAAACTTTGACCATTTGAAAAATCAAAATGGTCTCAGAATTTTTCATGATTGAAATACATATTTTGGTGCTAAAGAAACAGGAATTTTGATACTTTTAGATTTTTTCCCCTTCTTAACCAAAGTAGAGAGAAGGAACTGTAATAGAATTAGACAGAGAGTCAAAAACATTTAAATTGTGTTATTACTTTTCCCCTATGGAGTGTTATATTGGACTAATTATTCTATTTCCTGGGCCTCAATTTCCATAAGAACAAAATGAAATATTGGAATAAATTTAGTCATTAAGGAAAAATACTGAGAAGTCTTTTGTATAGGCAACTGGGATATACAGATAAACAGAGTAAGTGTGCAGAATTTATAATTTGCTATCCCTTCCTGTATAAATAACATTTATCTATCTGCTAGAAATCATTACAAGGTATGTTTGAGGCAGGTGAATATTAACAGTTGTATGTTCTGCATCTACAAAAATTGGCATTCTAGGATTTCACAATTTAAGTCCCTATAATAAAAAAATCAGAACTTCTTTAAGTATTCTTTAAATATCCTAAGAATATACAGCTAATGAAGATTTTTTAAAAACAATTTTAACATAAAATGATCAAAATGTTTTTAGTAAAAGTCACAGTTGAAAAAATAATTGTAAAAAATGAATTTATTAAGTAAATGCTTTAATGAACAGGAATGCCAAACAACTTTTTATAGTGAATTTTAGAAATATGCATGGATTTTTTTTTAATTTATGAGACAAGGTTTGAAGCAAAGAGAAAATTCATTTAAAAAATGTTTATCTGAAATTTTTTATAAACTGATAGTGTAGGACAGGCCATAATCAGACCTAGATGGAAGATAAGAAGAGAGAATAGTTTTGAGTTCCCCAAATATTCAGAGCTAAAGCACTTTTAAAAAAATGTGTAACACTGACTTTATCAAAACTTTTATTCCCATTATCTCTCTTCTCCCTCAACCCACAACTTCTCTTTGTTTAGCTGTTTCATTAAACCTTCTAAAATACATATCATCTTGTATTTCCCCTGTATTACATATTCTCCCTTTTAAATCCTATTTCCTCCTTTAGATCCCTTTCTCGGTCATTTTCTCTTCAATCACCCTGTTCCCCATTTTTCTCTTAGTTAATTATTATTTACTGTTTCTGATCACCATCAAAAAACTACCATTGACAAGAGAACGGGCCACTTAAAAAATCTTGATAAGATACTCATGATTCATCCTATCCCATTCTTTTTTAAAACTTTTTATTGGAGTATAGTTGATTTATAATGTTGTATTAGTTTCAAGTGTGTAGTAACTTAAATCACACACATACACACATATATATATACATATAGCCACTTTTTTTTTTTTTTTCGACTCTCTGAAGCACTGTTTTCAATAGCCAAGACATGGAAGAACCTACGTGTCCACTGACAGAAAATGGATTAAAAAAGATGTAGTAAAGGTCTTATCCCATTCTTGATAGCTCAGTTGTCACCTTCACCTGCAAGCTGTCACTATCGCCTATCCTTCTTCCAAGCCATCATCAGGCCCTGAGAGTTTACATTGTGAGGAAATGATCTTTCGACCCCCTTTCATATCCCCAAAGAGTTTTGTTCTAACCCCTCAGATGCTGTTGGGTCCTGCTTATTGATGTTTCCAGCGTGTGAAAGTGAAGTCGCTCAGTCGTGTCTGACTCTTTGTGACCCCATGGACTGTAGTCTACCAGGCTTCTCTGTCCATGGAATTTTCCAGGCAAGAACACTGGAGTGGGTTGCCACTTCCTCCTCCAGGAGATCTTCCCGACCCAGGGATTGAACCCGGGTCTCCCGCATTGTAGGCAGATGCTTTACCATCTGAGCCGCCAGTCTGGCTATAATTTTGGCTATTTCCAAATAATTAGAAACATGGGCACTAGTTGAGAAATACACTTTTACTCTTTGGCATCTTCTCTCAATGATAACTAATATCAGTGAAAGTCGTTCAGTCATGTCTGACTGCGACCCCATGGACTGTAGCCCCCCAGGCTTCTCTGTCCATGGGGAGTCTCCAGGCAAAAATACTGGGGTGGATTGCCATACCCTTTTCCAGGCATGTTCCCAGCCCAAGGACTGAACCCAGTCTCCCGCTTTGCAGGCAGATTCTTTATCAACTGTGCTACCAGGGAAGCCCTTGATAACAATTACACTCCTTTTAAATTGTGGAAACTACTTAAAATAAGTTCTTTAGTTTGCTTTCTGGTGGCTTATATTAGTCAAGACTTTCTTCATTGAAAGTAAGAAATCCACTTAGGCTTGTAAAACCATAAAAAAGGAAAAGTGTTACCTCAACTAGGAGCTGAAAGGATGATTATCTTCAGGATTCGTTAGATCCAGGGCAGTGATGATATAATCACACTGTGCTCATTCTTTGCCTCACTCATAGTTTCTCAGCATTGCATCTTTTCTGTGCTGGCTTACTTATCTGCATCCCTGTCACACAGACTAAATTTCTGCATTATAATGATTCCAAGACAATATTCTGTAAACTTAAAATCCAAAAGTTATGTTTTTTATCTCCAACAGAAATTTGAAGAGAGAAAATCTCCCTTGGATTTATTCCTATCTTTTATAAAGAAAAGAAGCTATAGTTCTCTGTGTGGCCCAGTCTAAATAAAATACCACAATAGTGGTAGAGCTAAAAGAGATGGAAGATTAGGGCACAGTGCCTTGATTGAGGTCCCTATGGAAACTATATGAAATGGAGGAAATAGTTTCAAAGGGAGATGGGGAATCATTATTAAGAGGAAACAATTATATTTAGAAAAGTCCAAACTTCAGACTTTTAAAAAATGATACAATTCTGGGGTGTGGCCTGGTAAACAAAAAACAACTATGACAGATATCTGAAAATTTCAGAAAACCACTTAAATTCCAACAAATAGGAAAAGTATGTATAGACTGCATAACTAATGTAACTAATCCTTTGAAAATGTGCCAAATTTTGATGGCTCTTAAACAGCAATTACCATAGTTTTTTAAAAATTTACATTTATTTATTTTAATTGGAGGCTAATTACTTTACAATATTATATTGGTTCTCACTTCACATGTGTTTAAGAATAAGTTCACATGTATTAGTGGATCGAAAGTTTTGAGTTTTGTGGTTTGTTTTTTCCTTCCCAACATTTATTCCTTCTCTTCTAGTACTTAAATTCTCTTCTGGGATACCACTTTTATACAGTTTTCAGTCTAAACTTTAATCTTTAACATCTCCTGCCCAAGGTGTCTCAATTCACTGAGAATGAAATTTGAAACCCTTAAAAATATCTATAGGACTTATAAAACCTTGCCCCAGTACCTCTGTAACCTCATATTCTCTTTAATCCACTTACTCGACTCCAAGCCACACTGGACTTTGCTTATAGTCCTCAGACTTGCCAAGTACACTCTCATCTCAGGGTTCTTNCCAAAGTGTCTCAATTCACTGAGAATGAAATTTGAAACCCTTAAAAATATCTATAGGACTTATAAAACCTTGCCCCAGTACCTCTGTAACCTCATATTCTCTTTAATCCACTTACTCGACTCCAAGCCACACTGGACTTTGCTTATAGTCCTCAGACTTGCCAAGTACACTCTCATCTCAGGGTTCTTTGCATGTATTTACCATCTTCATGGAACACTCACCTCCTCTTGGCACATGGCTTACTTCTTCACATAATTTATTCACTTAACTGTCTTCTTTTCAAGGAGTACTATATTAGTCTCTTTTAAACAAAGAAATAAAACCTTCTCTATCCCATTAGCAACTCTAATTTTCTTCAGAGCACTTTTTACCAACCAGCATGTTATATTTCTCTTTATTTTCTCCTTACTCATAACATGTGAGTTACTTGACAATAAAGATTTTGTTCAATGCCATGTTTCAGCACCCAGGACAGTACCTGACACATTGCTATTGTACAATAAATAAGTGTTAAGTAAATTCCTAAAGGGAGAAAGAATGGAAGAACGGTCCCATCATTCAGATACAAATGTTGACTTATAACCTAGGTTTATCTCTTCTATCATATCATCTTTTCTAGCCAAAGTGATGCTTCAAGAATGGCCATGAAACCTACATCAAACAAGTGATATATTCTCACAATAAATCTGTGTGTGACACTATAGGAAAAAAGCACAAATCAAAGCAATGAGATCCATGAAGAAGTCAGAATAATCAATAGTCCAACACAGACATGATGAGAAGTATGATGACCTTAGTAATACCTCCTCTTTTTTTCTTATATCAGTTGGGACTGGTTTTCTTTTTCTTAAAATTGAAAGAATTCTGAAGTCCTTGATATTTTTTTCCAAAAAAAAATGTGTATCACAATTATCAATTATAATGTAATTATATATATAAATATAATAATTAATTATCAATATATATTGTTATCAATTTATAATTTGTTATAAATTTTATATAGTTTGCTAATCTGGAAAAGGATAAAAAGTTCTGTTTTTGTATATATGAATTCCAGACATTTTAGCATGACTAACTTATTAAGAGCATCTAGTGACAGACTGAGTTATTAGTAATGATTTGAAAATATCCGATGATATCAAAATGTGGCTAAATAAANTCAATTATAATGTAATTATATATATAAATATAATAATTAATTATCAATATATATTGTTATCAATTTATAATTTGTTATAAATTTTATATAGTTTGCTAATCTGGAAAAGGATAAAAAGTTCTGTTTTTGTATATATGAATTCCAGACATTTTAGCATGACTAACTTATTAAGAGCATCTAGTGACAGACTGAGTTATTAGTAATGATTTGAAAATATCCGATGATATCAAAATGTGGCTAAATAAAAGATACCCTTGCTTATATTTCCCTCTCAACAACAATTTGGCATCTATCCATGGATAAAGACACCTTTATAGGAGCTGTGAAATCCAGCATCAAACGTCAATGGATCCAGAAAGACTCATTCCCATCCATGCACTGAATAATTGTTTTGACTATGGCCCCAGCAGTGGACTGTAAATCAGCTCTGACCTCTTTGGCCACAGTCTGGAAGCCCCAGAGAAACATTGTCTAAAACAACCATGACAGATGTTAGAACAGTTGTGGAAGTTCAGATTTGTTGAGACAAGTGTTGGGCACAATGTTGAAGGAAGTAAAGATGAGTTTGGACACATGCAGGAGGGTAAGAGGCACATCTTTGCTTTGCCCATATTGTGCCTCTCACTGGACAGCACAGCTCAGGGCCAAGAAGCCCTCTTGGTTCGTGATTTCTCTTGAGAGAGAAAGTGAGAAAGTATGAGTGAGTGTCTAGCTTCCTCAGCTGTGTGGGAGGTTTCCAAAGAGGCTTATTTATCTCATGTGCTGCATGACTGGGGAGCAGAAGGAAGCTGGGAGAGTGGCAAATAGGATTCTCAGAGGATATTAAAGGGAAAGTGAAGTTGAAGTGAAGTCGCTCAGTCGTGTCCGACTCTTTGCGACTCCATGGACTGTAGCCTACCAGGCTTCTCCATCCATGGGATTTTCCAGGCAAGAATACTGGAGTGGGTTACCATTTCTTTCTTCAGGAGATCTTCCCGACCCAGGGATTGAACCCAGGTCTCCCACATTGTAGGCAGACGCTTTACCATCTGAGCCACCAGGGAAGGATCCACTAATTGCATTGCAGATTCAACCAGGAAGTCCATCCATGAGTCACTTGGGATGCCTGGTATGTAGATCTGTTTACCGTTCCGTGGGCACTTTCCGTGCTCTGCATAACTCATCCACACCCTCACACCCTAACCTGTAGCTGGCTTCCTGTGGCTCCCAGTGGTGATGAGAGTGCCCTTTAGCAGGCAAACAGTGAACATGCATAGAAAGTCAGTCTGCTTCTGCAGGTCAAAGAAAGACCACATTTCAACATTAGTCCAAACTTAGAAACACAAAAGAGAGGCTGTCAGGACCCATCCAGGTACATTGTCAGGATGAAGAAAAGCCATACAAGCTTAAGAATTCTACCACAGGAGGGAGCAAGATGCGTGGGGCAAGCACACGGTATAAGGCCTGAGAAAACTTCAGAATCTCTAGTAAGGCTTATGGAAAGTATTTCTCCCCCAAAGTCAATTAGTAAAGACTGGAAGAGATGACTGCTATTTGAAATGTGATGACCACCACGCAAAATTTGAATCAACACTGAAAATCTAGAAAACCTAAATGCCACTATAGGATGACACTAATCATTCAAAAGACATGGAGATAAGTGGTATACCTGGTAAAGAATTCTAAATAGCTGTTTTAAGGAAGCTTGATGAGCTACAAACAAATACAGACAATTCAGAGAAATCATGAAAACAACGGTAAAAAAAAATGAGAAATATTAAAAAAAGGAATCATTAAAAAGAGCAAAATGGTTATAAAGAAGCGTTGTGCAAGCCTTATGGTAATCATAAAACAAAAAGCTGCAGTAGATAAACAAAAATAAAGGGAAAGAATCAAAGCATACTTTGACTAATGAAATCAAAGCATGACTTATGAAATATCAACATTTCATGAAGGAAAAAAGCGAGAGGAATAAAGGACAAGGGAACTGAAACATATCCAGAGACAATTAAATGACTTTGATAAGTCCTTACCTATCAATATTTACTGTAAATTTATACGACTTGAATTTTCTAATGAAGAAACAGAATGGCTGAATGGAAAAAAAAAACAACAAATGAACAGCAACAGCAAGACGTAGCTAGCTATATGCTGTTTATAAGAGACTCACTTCAACTTTAAAGACACATATAAGTGCAAGGTGAGGGGATGGAAAAAGATACTTCATACAAGTATAAACCAGCAGAGAACAGGGGTATCTATAGACCCAGTGGATAAAATAGACTTTAACTCAAATTTGTAACAGGAGACTAAGATTATTATATGATGATCAAAGGGTAAATTCATCAACAACACATCCAACATCAGAAATTTTAAAACTATTAAGGAAATACTGACATATCTGAAGGGAGAAATAGAAAACAATACAATACAGTAATAGTAGAGGACTTCAGTGCTCCACTTTCAACTATATATAGATTATCCAGACAGTAAATCAATTAAGAAACTTTAAACTTGTACTATACTTTAGACTAACTGAACCTAACTGACACATACAGAACATTCCATCCAACAACAGAAGAATACACATTATTCCTCAGTGAACTTGGAACATTCTCCAGGATAGATCATATGACAAGTCACAAAACAAATCCTAGCAAATATAAGAAGGCTGAGATCACACCATATATCTTTTCTGACCACAGTAGTTTAAAACTGAAAACCAGTAACAGGAGGAACACCTGAAAATTCACAAATGTGTGAAGTAATTAATTAATTTTTTAAAAAAATCTAAAAAGAAAAGTTTTCAAAATCACAAAAAAGTAAAAATGGAAATACAACATATTACAACTTATGAGACAAAGCAAAAGCAGTTCTAAACAAGAAACTTGTGATAAATGTCTACAGTAAGAAAAAAAAAATAAAGTTCTCAAATAAGCAACTTAACTTTACATCTCCAGTATTGTGAACAGAAAAGCAATTGGAAACCAAAGTTAGAAGAAAGAAGGGAATAAAGATTAGAGCTGAAATAGATAAGAATCAAAAAATAAATAAAATAGATCAAAAAACTAAGACCTGTTTTTTAAAAAGGTAAAAGGTGAATAAAATTGACTAAATGAAGGAAAAAAAGAGAAAAGACTCAAGTAAATCAGATATAAGAAAGAAGATATTACAATGCAAACCAGAGAAATAAATATAAAGGCTCATAAGTTACTGTTATGAACACTAGAATGTTGAATAATTTAGAAGAAATGAATAAATTCCTAAAAAACACAGCCTATCAAGACTGAATCATGAAGAAATAAAAATACATGTTTATATGATCAGGCCAATAATAAATGAGGGAATTGAATCAATAATGAAAAACATCTCAACAAAGAAAAGTCCAGGACGAGATTAGTTTCACTGGTGAATTGGATCAAATGTTCAAAGAAGAATTAACGCCAATAGTTCTTAAACTCTTCCAAAAAGCACTTAAGAAGAAATATCTCCAAACTCATTTCACAAGGCTAGCATTACCCTCATAACAAAGTAATATGAGGACACTACAGGAAAAGAAAACTATAGGCCAATATCCCTGATGAAAATAGATGTAGAATTTCTCAACCACCTATTAGCATGCTGAGGTCAACAGTATGTTAAAGGGATCATACACCATGATCAAGTGAGATTTATGCTGGTAATACAAGGAAGTTTCAACATATATAAATCAATAAAAATTATATGTACATTAACAGAAAGATAAAAATTATGTGATTTCCTGATTTCTTTTTAGATGCAGAAAGAGCATTTGACAAAATAAAACATCCATTCATGATGAAAACACTCAAAAATTGGATATAGAAGAAACATACCTCAACATAATACAGGTCAAATATGGCAAGCCCATAGATAATACCATACTCAACATTGAAAGTCTGAAAAGTTTTCCAGTAAGATTAGTTATAAGACAAGAGTGTCACTCTCACCACTCACATTCAACATGATACTAAAAGTCTTAGAGAAACTAGGGGAAAAAATGAACAACAGAAAGAAGTAAAATTGTCTGTGATTTTAACTATGTAATAACACAGAAAATTCTAAAAACTCCACCTCCTCACAAAATCTGTTAGAACCAATGAACGAATTCAGTAAAGTTGCAGAGTATAAAATCTGCATACAGAAATTAATTGCATTTCTCTACACTAATCATGAAATATCTGAAAAAGAAATTTTAAAATTCCCATTCACAATAGCATTAAAAAATAGCATTTATTAAAACCAATAAAATACATAGAAACAAATTTAATTCAAGAGCTAAAAGATCTACATTGAAACTACAGACTTTGATAAAAGAAATTGAAGAAGGCTCAAATAAACGAAAAACTGTCCCCTCTTCATGGATCAGAAGAATTAATATTTTTAAAATGTATGTGCCACTCAAGGTCATTTATAGATTCAATGCAATTACTATCAAAATTCCAATGGCAATTTTCACAGGAAAAAAGAATCCTAAAATGCGTATGGAATCACAAAGATCCTGAATATACAAAATAATTCTGACAAAGAACAAAGCTGGAGGCAGCACACTTTAAACTATATTACAAAGCTACAGTAAGCAAAACAATGTTACCGGCATTCACTTCAGTTCAGTCGCTCAGTCGTGTCTGACTCTTTATGACCCCATGGACTGCAGCACATCTCAATGAAATAAATTAGAAGCCCCCAAATAAACCTTCATGTATATGGTTAACTAACATTTGGCAAGAGAGTTACGAGTACTCAATGCAGATAAGATAGTCTCTTCAATAAATTACATTGCCAACCTGGATAATCATTTGCAGAAATATGAAACTGGACATTTAACTTATGGAATTAAAAAAAATGGATTAAAGACTAAACATAAGACTGGAAATTTTAAACCTCTTAAAAGAAAACATAAGGAGAAAATCTCCTTTAACTTGGTTTTGGCAATGTGTTTTTGTATATGACACCAAAGGCACAAACAACACAATTTAAAAAATCACTAGGTGGGAATGTGCTGTGCTGTGCTTAGCCTCTTAGTCGTGTCCAACTCTTTGCAACCCCATGAACTGTAGCCCAGCAGGCACCTCTGTCCATGGGGAGTCTCCTGGCAAGATTATTGGAGTGGGTTTCCATGGCCTCCTCCACGTGATCTTCCCAATCCAGGGACTGAACCCAGGTCTCCCATACTGCAGGTGGATTCTTACCATCTGAGCCAACAGTGAAGCCCAGGAATACTGGAATGGGTAGCCTATCCCTTCTCCTATCCCTTTTCCATGTGAACTTCCTGACTCAGGAACCGAAACAGGGTCCCTTGCACTGCAGACAGATTCTTTACCAACTGAGCTACCAGGGAACCCAAGTGGGACTACATCAAACTAAATATCTTCTGCATAGAAAAATAAGTGATTGACAGAATTAAAAGGCAGTTTAAAGAGTGTGGGCAATATTTGCAAACCATATGTCTGATAGGGGTTAATATCACTAATTATAAAGAACTTATAAAAAATTAATTGCAAAAATTTTGATTTAAAAATAGGCATAGGAACTACTTAGGCATTATTCTGAAAACAAATGGCCAGCAAGTGCATGAAGTGGTGTTCAACATCACTAAGCATCAGGGAAATTCAAAGCAAACCATGATGGGTTAACACCCTGCACTTGTCAGAATGGCTAGCATCAAACAGACAAAGAGATGGAGAGGGATAAATTGGGAAACTGAGATTGACATACACACTAATATATATATGTGTGTCTGTGTGTGTATATATATATAATAACTAATAAGAACCTACTGTATAGCACAAAAACTCTCTTCAATACTTGGTAATGACCTATATAGGGATATAATCTAAAAAAGCAAATGTATGGGTACATATAAATGATTCGGTTTGTTGCTGTCTCTTATACACATCTTATCCGATGATATCAAGACCCAGGGATTGAACCCAGGTCTCCCACATTGTAGGCAGACGCTTTACCATCTGAGCCACCAGGGAAGGATCCACTAATTGCATTGCAGATTCAACCAGGAAGTCCATCCATGAGTCACTTGGGATGCCTGGTATGTAGATCTGTTTACCGTTCCGTGGGCACTTTCCGTGCTCTGCATAACTCATCCACACCCTCACACCCTAACCTGTAGCTGGCTTCCTGTGGCTCCCAGTGGTGATGAGAGTGCCCTTTAGCAGGCAAACAGTGAACATGCGTAGAAAGTCAGTCTGCTTCTGCAGGTCAAAGAAAGACCACATTTCAACATTAGTCCAAACTTAGAAACACAAAAGAGAGGCTGTCAGGACCCATCCAGGTACATTGTCAGGATGAAGAAAAGCCATACAAGCTTAAGAATTCTACCACAGGAGGGAGCAAGATGCGTGGGGCAAGCACACGGTATAAGGCCTGAGAAAACTTCAGAATCTCTAGTAAGGCTTATGGAAAGTATTTCTCCCCCAAAGTCAATCAGTAAAGACTGGAAGAGATGACTGCTATTTGAAATGTGATGACCACCATACAAAATTTGAATCAACACTGAAAATCTAGAAAACCTAAATGCCACTATAGGATGACACTAATCATTCAAAAGACATGGAGATAAGTGGTATACCTGGTAAAGAATTCTAAATAGCTGTTTTAAGGAAGCTTGATGAGCTACAAACAAATACAGACAATTCAGAGAAATCATGAAAACAACGGTAAAAAAAAATGAGAAATATTAAAAAGAGGAATCATTAAAAAGAGCAAAATGGTTATAAAGAAGCGTTGTGCAAGCCTTATGGTAATCATAAAACAAAAAGCTGCAGTAGATAAACAAAAATAAAGGGAAAGAATCAAAGCATACTTTGACTAATGAAATCAAAGCATGACTTATGAAATATCAACATTTCATGAAGGAAAAAAGCGAGAGGAATAAAGGACAAGGGAACTGAAACATATCCAGAGACAATTAAATGACTTTGATAAGTCCTTACCTATCAATATTTACTGTAAATTTATACGACTTGAATTTTCTAATGAAGAAACAGAATGGCTGAATGGAAAAAAAAAAACAAATGAACAGCAACAGCAAGACGTAGCTAGCTATATGCTGTTTATAAGAGACTCACTTCAACTTTAAAGACACATATAAGTGCAAGGTGAGGGGATGGAAAAAGATACTTCATACAAGTATAAACCAGCAGAGAACAGGGGTATCTATAGACCCAGTGGATAAAATAGACTTTAACTCAAATTTGTAACAGGAGACTAAGATTATTATATGATGATCAAAGGGTAAATTCATCAACAACACATCCAACATCAGAAATTTTAAAACTATTAAGGAAATACTGACATATCTGAAGGGAGAAATAGAAAACAATACAATACAGTAATAGTAGAGGACTTCAGTGCTCCACTTTCAACTATATATAGATTATCCAGACAGTAAATCAATTAAGAAACTTTAAACTTGTACTATACTTTAGACTAACTGAACCTAACTGACACATACAGAACATTCCATCCAACAACAGAAGAATACACATTATTCCTCAGTGAACTTGGAACATTCTCCAGGATAGATCATATGACAAGTCACAAAACAAATCCTAGCAAATATAAGAAGGCTGAGATCACACCATATATCTTTTCTGACCACAGTAGTTTAAAACTGAAAACCAGTAACAGGAGGAACACCTGAAAATTCACAAATGTGTGAAGTAATTAATTAATTTTTTAAAAAAATCTAAAAAGAAAAGTTTTCAAAATCACAAAAAAGTAAAAATGGAAATACAACATATTACAACTTATGAGACAAAGCAAAAGCAGTTCTAAACAAGAAACTTGTGATAAATGTCTACAGTAAGAAAAAAAAAATAAAGTTCTCAAATAAGCAACTTAACTTTACATCTCCAGTATTGTGAACAGAAAAGCAATTGGAAACCAAAGTTAGAAGAAAGAAGGGAATAAAGATTAGAGCTGAAATAGATAAGAATCAAAAAATAAATAAAATAGATCAAAAAACTAAGACCTGTTTTTTAAAAAGGTAAAAGGTGAATAAAATTGACTAAATGAAGGAAAAAAAGAGAAAAGACTCAAGTAAATCAGATATAAGAAAGAAGATATTACAATGCAAACCAGAGAAATAAATATAAAGGCTCATAAGTTACTGTTATGAACACTAGAATGTTGAATAATTTAGAAGAAATGAATAAATTCCTAAAAAACACAGCCTATCAAGACTGAATCATGAAGAAATAAAAATACATGTTTATATGATCAGGCCAATAATAAATGAGGGAATTGAATCAATAATGAAAAACATCTCAACAAAGAAAAGTCCAGGACGAGATTAGTTTCACTGGTGAATTGGATCAAATGTTCAAAGAAGAATTAACGCCAATAGTTCTTAAACTCTTCCAAAAAGCACTTAAGAAGAAATATCTCCAAACTCATTTCACAAGGCTAGCATTACCCTCATAACAAAGTAATATGAGGACACTACAGGAAAAGAAAACTATAGGCCAATATCCCTGATGAAAATAGATGTAGAATTTCTCAACCACCTATTAGCATGCTGAGGTCAACAGTATGTTAAAGGGATCATACACCATGATCAAGTGAGATTTATGCTGGTAATACAAGGAAGTTTCAACATATATAAATCAATAAAAATTATATGTACATTAACAGAAAGATAAAAATTATGTGATTTCCTGATTTCTTTTTAGATGCAGAAAGAGCATTTGACAAAATAAAACATCCATTCATGATGAAAACACTCAAAAATTGGATATAGAAGAAACATACCTCAACATAATACAGGTCAAATATGGCAAGCCCATAGATAATACCATACTCAACATTGAAAGTCTGAAAAGTTTTCCAGTAAGATTAGTTATAAGACAAGAGTGTCACTCTCACCACTCACATTCAACATGATACTAAAAGTCTTAGAGAAACTAGGGGAAAAAATGAACAACAGAAAGAAGTAAAATTGTCTGTGATTTTAACTATGTAATAACACAGAAAATTCTAAAAACTCCACCTCCTCACAAAATCTGTCAGAACCAATGAACGAATTCAGTAAAGTTGCAGAGTATAAAATCTGCATACAGAAATTAATTGCATTTCTCTACACTAATCATGAAATATCTGAAAAAGAAATTTTAAAATTCCCATTCACAATAGCATTAAAAAATAGCATTTATTAAAACCAATAAAATACATAGAAACAAATTTAATTCAAGAGCTAAAAGATCTACATTGAAACTACAGNATTTCTCTACACTAATCATGAAATATCTGAAAAAGAAATTTTAAAATTCCCATTCACAATAGCATTAAAAAATAGCATTTATTAAAACCAATAAAATACATAGAAACAAATTTAATTCAAGAGCTAAAAGATCTACATTGAAACTACAGACTTTGATAAAAGAAATTGAAGAAGGCTCAAATAAACGAAAAACTGTCCCCTCTTCATGGATCAGAAGAATTAATATTTTTAAAATGTATGTGCCACTCAAGGTCATTTATAGATTCAATGCAATTACTATCAAAATTCCAATGGCAATTTTCACAGGAAAAAAGAATCCTAAAATGCGTATGGAATCACAAAGATCCTGAATATACAAAATAATTCTGACAAAGAACAAAGCTGGAGGCAGCACACTTTAAACTATATTACAAAGCTACAGTAAGCAAAACAATGTTACCGGCATTCACTTCAGTTCAGTCGCTCAGTCGTGTCTGACTCTTTATGACCCCATGGACTGCAGCACATCTCAATGAAATAAATTAGAAGCCCCCAAATAAACCTTCATGTATATGGTTAACTAACATTTGGCAAGAGAGTTACGAGTACTCAATGCAGATAAGATAGTCTCTTCAATAAATTACATTGCCAACCTGGATAATCATTTGCAGAAATATGAAACTGGACATTTAACTTATGGAATTAAAAAAAATGGATTAAAGACTAAACATAAGACTGGAAATTTTAAACCTCTTAAAAGAAAACATAAGGAGAAAATCTCCTTTAACTTGGTTTTGGCAATGTGTTTTTGTATATGACACCAAAGGCACAAACAACACAATTTAAAAAATCACTAGGTGGGAATGTGCTGTGCTGTGCTTAGCCTCTTAGTCGTGTCCAACTCTTTGCAACCCCATGAACTGTAGCCCAGCAGGCACCTCTGTCCATGGGGAGTCTCCTGGCAAGATTATTGGAGTGGGTTTCCATGGCCTCCTCCACGTGATCTTCCCAATCCAGGGATTGAACCCAGGTCTCCCATACTGCAGGTGGATTCTTACCATCTGAGCCAACAGTGAAGCCCAGGAATACTGGAATGGGTAGCCTATCCCTTCTCCTATCCCTTTTCCATGTGAACTTCCTGACTCAGGAACCGAAACAGGGTCCCTTGCACTGCAGACAGATTCTTTACCAACTGAGCTACCAGGGAACCCAAGTGGGACTACATCAAACTAAATATCTTCTGCATAGAAAAATAAGTGATTGACAGAATTAAAAGGCAGTTTAAAGAGTGTGGGCAATATTTGCAAACCATATGTCTGATAGGGGTTAATATCACTAATTATAAAGAACTTATAAAAAATTAATTGCAAAAATTTTGATTTAAAAATAGGCATAGGAACTACTTAGGCATTATTCTGAAAACAAATGGCCAGCAAGTGCATGAAGTGGTGTTCAACATCACTAAGCATCAGGGAAATTCAAAGCAAACCATGATGGGTTAACACCCTGCACTTGTCAGAATGGCTAGCATCAAACAGACAAAGAGATGGAGAGGGATAAATTGGGAAACTGAGATTGACATACACACTAATATATATATGTGTGTCTGTGTGTGTATATATATATAATAACTAATAAGAACCTACTGTATAGCACAAAAACTCTCTTCAATACTTGGTAATGACCTATATAGGGATATAATCTAAAAAAGCAAATGTATGGGTACATATAAATGATTCGGTTTGTTGTACAGGAGAATATTCACAACATTGTGAATTAGCTATACTCCAATAAAAGAAAAAAAAAAGAGGTAATAAGTGTTGGTGAAGATGTGGAGAAAGGGGAACTCATGTGCACTGTTGTCAGGACTAAAAGTTGGTAAATACACTGTAGAAAACAGCATGGAAGGTTCTCAGAAAACTGAAAATAGAATTACTATATGATGCAGAAATCTCACTTCTGGGTATGTATTTGAAGAAAAGGAAACAGAATCTCAAAGAAATATCTATACCTGCATGTTAATTGCAGTGTTATTCACAATAGCCTAAATGTGCAACTTAAGTGTTCATATATGGGTGAATGGATAAAGAATGTATGATACATATATAATATATAACATAAAATGATTATATATTTAAATGAAATATTCAGTCACAAGAAAAAAGGAAAATCTTGCCATTTTTGGTAGATGAAAATTTTGCTAAGTGAAATAAGGCAGTTAGATACAGAAAAATGAATACTGCATGACATCACTTATATGTGTATCTAAAAAGGCAGAATTCATAGAAACAGAGAGGAGAATACTGGTTTTCAGGCACTAGCAGTGGGAGAAATGGGGAGATCCATTCAAAGATACCAAATTATAAAATGAATACATGCTAGAGATATAATGCACAACATGATAACGGTAGTTAACAGTACTCCATTGTACACTTTGAAAGTGGCTAAGAGAGTGATTCTGAAACCTCATCACAAAAGAGATGGTTATTGTGGGAGATGAGGGAGCTGTTAACATACTCTACTGTGGTAATAATTTCCCAATATACAAGAACAACTACTCAAAAAAAAAGAAAAGAAAAATGAACTTTATTGTCACCAATTTGTCAATTACTCTTGTAGCTAATAATTTAATTCATTGCTTAATAAATCCAGAGAATCTTAGATGGAGAAGACCTAAGACGGAGAGGATCCATACCCCTTTATTTTACAGATTAGGAAACTTAAGATCAGGGAAATGTAATAATCCAGGGAGTAAATTAAAAGTCATACATGGTGCATTTTATATAAGCCTTATCAAAAGCCTAGTTGAATTTTAGTATTTACATATTCATAAATAGAAGTGTAGCTGTGAAATTGAAACCAAATTATGAGTCAGTGGTGACTAAAAATTTCATAACAGGTGCAGCCCTTAAATTTATCTTGTCTTGCATTCCAAATGATGCACCAAGTGAGGAACCTGACTGTATTAAATGAACACATCTTAATACAAGAAACTGCAAATACTCATATGAAAGGTCAACATTAATGCCAAAAGAACAGTAATATGAATACAGTTAAGATATTTTAACCTAAATGACAATAATATCATACTATTATAATAAAGACAAGTCTTATTAAGACTTAATAATAGAGTTATTCATCTTGTTTAGCTCATTTCCAGAGAAGGCAATGACACCCCACCCCAGTACTCTTGCCTGGAAAATCCCATGGACAGAGGAGCCTGGAAGGCTGCAGTGCATGGGGTCGCTGAGGGTCGGACACGACTGAGGGACTTCACTTTCACTTTCATGCATTGGAGAAGGAAATGACAAACCACTCCAGTGTTCCTGCCTGGAGAATCCCAGGGACGGGGGAGCCTAGTGGGCTGCCATCTCTGGGGTCGCACAGAGTCGGACACGACTGAAGCGACTTAGCAGCAGCAGCTCATTTCAGTGTTTAAAATGTGACCTAATCTTTCCCATTAGTATCTATTCAAGTGATCTTTTAGCTGCAGGATTATATCCCAGACTCAAACGAGGCTGCAAATGACTAACCCAGTGTATACAAATTTAGACCACAAATGAGCATCTCAGTTAACTCTGGAGATCTTGTTTAAGAATGAAGCAAACAATGAAGAAACAAGAGTGATCTGAGGTATGGAGGACAGTATGTTACATGAGTCACAAAATTTTCTTTTTACTTAAATAATTTTGAGTTGAATTTTTGTTACTGGCAACCCAATAAAGCTCAACGGGTGGCTCAGTGCTAAAGAATCCACCTGCCAATTCAGGAGACGCAGAAGATGCAGGCTCAATCCCTGGGTCTGGAAGACCCCCTGGAGGAGGAAATGGAAACCCACTCTAATATTCTTGCTGGAAATTCCCATGGACCGAGGAGCCTGGTGGGCTGCAGTCATGGGATCACAAAGAGCTGGACAAAACTAGGCACAACCAAAAAGACCTGATTAGCACAGGACAGTGCCTACATGAAATGAAGAATAAATATATATAATTTGCTTCTTTCCAAAAGATTACATTACCTTCAGAAAAATGTAACCAGATTGCATGAAGTAATAAATAATATGATGGTAGACGATAGAATTAATTACTGAATAGATAGTTTGTAAATCACCTTGTGCTCATTTATATATGCCATACTCATTAGAAACAGAATCTTACATGCTCTAATAAGTAGGACATTTGACAAGTTTATAATCTTTTTACAGTTTTCCATCAATGGAAAAGGGATATGTGATTGTATCTCTTACAAAATTGCTGAAACACTAAATTAATAGTATATACAAAGCATAAGACACAATGTTGCCAAATAATTATTTTTCAATATTAACTATGATTATAATTGGTACTGTCATTATTATCATCATTTTGGTAGGCAGCTTGTAACAAGGATCTCAATGATTCCGCATCTTAGTATTTATTAAGCCTTTGTATAATCCCTTCCTCTTGAGTACTGGCTGTATCTAGCTGCCTGCTTCTAATAGACAGAATACAGGCAAAGTGATGAAATATGATAGGATAAGCAAGACCATGAGTTCTATTTGGCTAGCACTTTCTCTCTTGCTGTTAAACTCTCTTGCCCTTCTACTTGCTTGTTCTGAAGGAATGACCTACAAGGCCTTAAGATGTTCTATGCAGAGGTATGGTGGTAAGGAAATGTTAAACCCTCTGACCAAACAGAGGCTCCATGAGAAACTATATTCAAAAATTATGTAGGCTTGGAAGCAGATCTCCAATCAAGCCTTCAGTTAAAATACAAACTTGGTTGATATATTGATTGTGCATTGTGATCTGTGGCAACTATGATATAATAAATGTCTATTGTTTTTTAAATCATTATATTTCATGTAATCTGTTATGCAGCAATATAGATAACTAATAGAGTCACCATTACCACCATGATACTCAAGAGATACTCAGGAATAATACCATATTCTATGAATGCCTTTGGAGGAGTAGGGACTTTGAAAGATTAAGATAAGATTGGGATAGGCATAAGAGGTGATTTGAAAATGTGAGGTCATTTAAGGAGACAGAAAAACATGGGCTAAATCATGAAAGATCTTCACAGCCCAGATAATCATGATGATATGATCACTAATCTAGAGCCAGACATCTTGGAATGTGAAGTCAAGTGGGCCTTAGAAAACATCACTACGAACAAAGCTAGTGGAGGTGATGGAATTCCAGTTGAGCTGTTTCAAATCCTGAAAGATGATGCTGTGAAAGTGCTGCATTCAATTTGCCAGCAAATTTGGAAAACTCAGCAGTGGCCACAGGACTGGAAAAGGTCAGTTTTCATTCCAATCCCAAAGAAAGGCAATGCCAAAGAATGCTCAAACTACCACACAATTGCACTCATCTCACATGCTAGTAAAGT
>SJYX01001689.1:0-19152 GCA_006410675.1 Oreotragus oreotragus
TCTTCTAGGGGGCCAAAGTTTTTTTCTCCTTTTTTTGAGAAAGACAGAAACTCCGTGACATGAATAAGCTAAGCTGACAAACAGAATCTGTAGGTGATACTTTGAGCATTGAAGAGGCTTGTGATGAGTTTATTTATACTGTAAGAAATCAACCAAATGAGAATTGTCGCTTCGCAGGGTAGGCAGTACACGTGAGGAGTGGATTGTCTTTATGACTGGACAGAGACAGCAGAGTCAGTCAGATGCCAGAAGGGTGAGGATAAATTCATAGGCCCGTAGTGAACGTACAGCCAGGCTAGGATGTTTTGGAAGCCATTTGAGCTTGAAGTTTTGGAGATGTGTGGTTTCCTGCAAGCGACCCTGACATGTTTGCCATAAGTAGGATGCTTGTTTGAATGGACCATGGGTCTACCTTAGTCTGGAAATTATTCTTTCTTTCGTGTGGGACCAACACATCCTGATGGTGTGTTAGAAAACCTGACTTAACGCTTCTTCAGGACTTCCTTAGGGCCACGTGTGCTTGGCAAGGGCCGGCTGTGTGGGGCAGGGTGGCGGAGAGGTGGAGAGCTCTGAGACCTCGGGAGTAGGCCGCCCCAGCACCCGGAGGTCCAGGATGTCGGCCTCTCTCAGCGGTCACTTCGTCTTCTTAAACCAACTTCCTCCAGTCCGTATGAAACAGGCTGCACACACCCTGCACCCAGGCCTCAAATCTCCTGGTGTCTGCTGGCAGAAGCTGCCCCCTTCTCTTAGCTGTCTATCTTCAAGACAGCCTTCTGACCGGTTTCCTGTGACTGCTTGTAACCCAGCCTCCACCCTCCGTGAGTTGTAACTGAGGAGCTGTGAGCTCCACGAGCAGCGCAGGTGGGAGAGGAGGACCACAGAGGGCGCTGAGGGTGTCCCCTTTGTCCAGAAGAAGGAAAAAGTGCAGGGCAGATGGCCCAAGAGCCAGCCCCTGCCTTCACTCAGCAGTGAGACCCAGCTCCAGCCGGGAGCCTCAGCCACACGTGACCTGGCCTGTCCTGGTAATTGGTGGTCTTTGAATGGCACAGAGGTACGGCAGTGCCTGTGTGCCCAGTCACTTTTGTTGTGTCCAGCTCTCCTTGCTTTGCTTTTATATCATTTTTAGGAAACCCACCTGCTAGGCCCGTATCTTCCATCTCTTACACTGTTGTAATACACGCTGATATATGTTATTGTATTTGACCCTCATGGCAACCATGGGAAGTAGTCCACAGAGGCTTTCCCCATTTTAAAGACTTCAAGAAGTCAAATAATCTGCCCAGCGCTCAATAGGAGTTAAGAGGCAGAGACGACCAGCTCTCCCAAGTCTTACAAACCCCCTGCTCTGTGTGCAAGGCCACTCTGCCTGTAGCTGATGGTCCTCTCCCCCATGGGGGCGGTGGGAGGGCCAGGCTGAGTGCCCTCCGTTGTCAGTGTGATGACCGGGAGCCAGACTCACCTCCTTTCCATGAACCAGCACTGTTACTGGACATCCCAGCCAGGTCTATCCTTTCTACTTCTCCAGGATTCTCCTGCGTCCCACGTATTTCAAGGCCTCGGCTCTATCTCCTTATGTTGCTGACCTTCGTGGCTTTGAGTGGCTGCAAACCTGGAGTTCTGCTTTGGTTTCTTTAGTGTACAAGCCATTCCTAGAAACACGGCCACTGATAGGTCAGCCTTAAAAGAAAAGAGATTTGTCTCCTATGGTCTTGGCTCAGGAGGTCTGGGCACTTTTATTTTTTCTTCAAAACTTCAAAATGAAAAGGTATTCTTGGAGGAACCCATTATGGGAAATTGTTTCCCTAGTCCATGCCACTCCAGCTTTTCTTGGTTTGCCTCCTGTAGTGCTTGAGCAAGCTGAGAGCTTCAAAGCAAGGAAAATGACCCAGATCTCTTTGATAATAGTGCTGACATCTTGGAAAGGGAAGGCGTATAGTTACTGAAATTAGCATTCCTGGAAGCGGCAAGTAGCTTGAAAACTGTGCTGATTTGTCTTGCATGCCTTATGCTTGTGTCCTAGCAAAGCCTTCCCAAGGAGATATCCCTGGCTATCAGGCAGAAGGAACCAGCGGATCTGAGTATATTCTAATGGCTGGAGTCTAAAGAAAATGAACTGAGACCTGTTTTAGAGCACAGCATTACATGAGCATGAGAATGATAATCTTTTTTTTTACCCCTGCTGGATCTTTTTAAGAAACCTGAATAGCCTTGATATGGTATCTAAAAATAAAATGAGTTGTGCTTTGATGTCCGTTCCTTCTTCTCCGTGTAACAGTGGGTGTGTGTTTCTCAGCGCTTATCTGCTATGTGCCAAGAATCAGACAGAGTCAGGAGCAAATGCCCATGGCTTCCAAGTCATGAGAACACTTGGCAAAAAGGTGGCTCTTCTCTTTTCCCCTGTTTCGTATCTTTGAACGGTATGAAGAAACTTGTCTTAACCAGGAGAGGGATAAGAAAGAGCTGCCAGGTTTAAAAACTAGTTGATAAATATCTGCAGATGGAAAATAATGTTCCATTTTGGCTTGTGTAATACTTTACAAGTAACGTTTCAAAATTACTGAATAGTTTTATTACAGAAATATTTAGAGAGGAACCTAGTCATGTAACTGAAAAATACCTTGATTTGATACATTGAATTATTTTATATTTTGTATTTACTCTTATCTACTGAATTTGCTTTCACTTAAAACAATGTCAGTTATCTCTTAAAAATATTGAACTTTGTTTTCTTCCTAGTGAACATGTTTTGTCATGTACTGTTCTTACCCTCTAAAATCACCATCTACACATATTCATTAAAAATTACTGAATGGTTAAGTCTGTGCTTTTGATTATGTGCTGTACCCTAATTTTTAAGCATTAAAATGTCATAGATAATTGGGGGCAGGGCTGTATACAGCTGTGCATAGGATATTATAATATGAAGATCAGTTTCTTTCTTTATTTATTTTTTAATCAAACTTCACTTAACTGTTTTTATCACCAATGTTTCTTGTATTTCACAATAGATTTCTCTCATCCTTCTTTTATATATTTTTTTATACTGTTTTTTTCTCTTTCTCCTTTTCCTTAGCTCCCCCTCTTTTCTCTTCCTTTCGCTTCACCCCTGTCATTGTGGGGTACAGGCTGGCTTGGAGTGAGGGCAGCTGATTCAGCAGGAAGACTCTAAGAAGGACAGAATAGGGCTTTGAGGTGTCAGAGGAGAGCAGTTATACCAAGATAATTATTGTGCTTCAGAGCTTCCTTCTCATTTCCTGAGTTAAGAAGGAAGAGGCTTCAGGTTAAGAGTTTCTCCAAGCATCATAGTTTAAAATTTTTATTGCCTGATTTAAATATTGGCTCTCTGTAGAGCTGAATAGCTCTATGACCTTGGACAGGTTTCTTAACTTCAGTCAAATTTTTCATTTAAAAATTGAAAGTTAAAATCGTACCTACCTCATGGAGGTATATTATATATGTATATATATATGTGCGTATGCCTATCTGCATGCTCAGGCGCTTCAGTCGTGTCCGATTCTTCATGACCCCGTGGACTGTAGCCCGCCAGACTCCTCTGTCCATGAGATTCTCCAGGCAAGAAGACTGGAGTGGGTTGCCATGCCCTCCTCCAGGGGATCTCCTGACCCAGGGATTGAAATCGCATCTCCTGCAGCTCCTGCATTGCAGGCAGATTCTTTACTGCTGAGCCACCAGGGAAGCCCATGTTTATGTATATGTATATATGTTTATGTATATATATAAAGGATGTTGTTTGGTATAAATGCTGTATACACATGAGCTCTTATTTTACATTTACTGTACACAGTTGTCTCCGTGTCATTGTATGTTTTCTTTAAAGTTCACATGTCAGGAAAGAAGCAATCAGAGTTCCCTTTTTGTTGAGGGGTTCAGATCGGGATGGTAAACAGATGGAAGGTTTGCTGGTAGAGCTGATGGTGACCAGTGAGACATAAAGTTGGATCTTTACAGAGAAGACAGAGACCATAAGGAAACTATGTGGAATTGGTGACATAAGAAACTTAAGTGGCGGGGCTTGAGATAATGGGGAAGTTTAAGATACTATTGAATCTAAAGTGGCACAAAAGACTCAGTACCTGCTTCTGATTTGTCTGAATTTTTTGTTTTTGTGAAAACAGTTTTAGCCAGCATGGCTTATGATGTCACCTCTTATGTAAGAGAAAATAGTCAAAAAAAGAAAGAATAAAGCTTACTTTTTAAAAAATATAATGTGAAGTTTGGCTCATTAAATATAAAAAGTTTCTTTTATCATTTCTTACTGAGAAATTTTTCTAAAAATCAAACAACACATTCATGTAACATTTATCAAGCACATTGAATGTACCAGAAACTGCTGAGTATTTAATATATGTTATCCTAATTTTTGCACATAAAATGCTTTGCGTTCTGGTTTCTTGAATATGTTTTTGTTGTTTAGTTGCTGAGCTGTGTCCAGCTCTTTTGCGACCCCACGTACTATAGTCCACCAGGCTCCTCTGTCCGTGGAGTTCTCCAGGCAAAAATACTGGAGTGGGTTGCCATTTCCTTCTCCAGGGGATCATCCCTATCCAGGGATTGAACCCGCATCTCCTGTGTCTCCTGCATTGCAGGCAGATTCTTTACCACTGAGCCAGCAGTGAAGACTATACAGGCATAATTTTATTGTGTTTTGCTTTCTGTGCTTTGCAGTTACTGCATTTCTTTTCTTTCTTTCTTTCTTTCTTTTTTTTTTTAATTAACAGTTTGTGGCAACTCTGCTTTGGGTAAGTCTATTGGCACCATTTTTCCGACAATATTTGTTCAGTTCATGCCTCTGTGTCACCTTTGGTAATTTTTAGAGTATTTCAAACTTTTTCATTATTGTTATATTTGTTAATGTTGATCAGTGATCTTTGATATTACTATTGCAAAAAGATTATGACTGAAAGAGCAAATGATAGCTTTTTTAGCAATAAAATATTTTTAAATTATACTTTTTTAGGCATAATGCTATTATACACTTAATAGACATAACTTTTATGTGCACTGGGAAACCAAAAAATTTGTGTGACTCAATTGCAATATTCACTTTATTACAGTGGTCTAGAACTGAACCCACAATATCTCTAAGATGTGCCGCTACTGGTACTAATTTAGCCTCCTCTTAGAAAGCTAATTGTTAGGCCCTTTGGTCAGTTCTGTACTTGGATTCTTGACTTTTACATTTTGACCTGAATATTTCTAGCACACTCTTACTGTTTCCACAGAGTTAAGAGCAAGGAAACTGATTCTTAACTGAGTGCTTATTGCATGCTCTAGGCACTTTCACATTTAGTTAAGCCTAACAAAAACCTATAAAATAATTATTGTGCCCATTTTGTAAATGAAATAAGTGAGGTACAAGAGATTGAATATCTTGCCCAAGGCTGCACTGCTGAGTAAGAAGAGGAGCTGGGAATAGATTATGGATATGTCTGACTTAAGACCTTGTGTTCTTTCTGTGCTGACATGATTAAATAAATAGATATCAATTAAAAATAGTTTATAGAGGAAAATCCTTCTTTACACTCCTACTTTTCTGATTCTTTCCTACTATTCTAAAAGCAGATTTTTTTTCCTTCCTTATTTAATTTAGCTGTCTTTCAGCTGTGCTGAAGGTACACAGAAAAGTTAAAGGAAAAAACAGAGATTTCAAGCTTGATAGGTAAGGGACTAGCCCATGGGATGACCCATGATTTTCCTAATTTAAATGAAAAATTTTAAACTCTGTATCTTGGACAGAGCCTTTAGTTTATCAAAAGCAACTTTGTGTGCTTCAGGCACACACACAAAATTATCAACTAAGCATTGAGGCAATAAGAGTTGTTTTTTCATACCAAGCCTACACAATCTGATGATGGTAGATCCATCCCTCCTTAAAAGCAGTGAAAACATTGGCAGAGATGGCCAAAATCAGCTATTTCAGAACTCTTGAAATCTGCCAAAGGCTTCCAACAATCTGAGGAGTATTTATTCAAGAAAAACTGCTGAATTTCATTGAGCAGGGTTTGTGGTATTGCAACTTGAACTGCTCCCATCTCTCTGCTCAGGTCTGCAGTAACCTTGAAAACCAGCAGGCTTGCAACCACTGGACGGGCAGGGCTTGTTTGGGGCGCCTCAGAAAAAAAAAAAAAAAAAGGCCCATTGCGAAAGCATTGTCCCTATTTGACCTGTTGTCCAGCTCCCTGGAAAAGCCCCCTCTCATTGTTGTCACTTGACCTGACGGGAGCTCAGAACTTGATCTTCAGGAAAACCCTGTCCTCAGGGCCTTTGTCAAAAACAATCAGTGGCAACTGATCCTCAGCTGCTGAGGGGTCAGTAGCAGTTGTGGAAATAAGAACCTGACCCAAAACTTAAAAGGAAGACATGAGAATTAAATCTCCATAAAAGACTTTGAAAATCTGTTAGCGTAGCCTCTTCAGCTGTCCTTGCCCATCACCTGCTCTTGCAGGTGGTAAATGTGTTAAACATTCCTGTTAAAAAGGTGGAGACTGACGGGATGGAGAGAGAGGAACACGATCCAACTGTGTGCTATCTGCAGGTCACACACTGGAGAGTCAAGACACAAACAGGTTGAAAGTAAATGGATAAAAAAGATATACGTGTAAATGGTAACCCATGCAGAACTGAAGTGGCTGTACTAATATCAGATGATATAGACTTTAAAGCATTGTCATTGGACAGAAAGAGGGATGCGTTGTAATGACAATTAGGAAGCTGTAACAGTTATAAACGTATGACCTAACGACAGAGCCCCAAAATGCACAAACCAGAAACTGACAGAACTGAAGGGTGATATGGAAATTTGAACAGTAATAGTGGGAGGTTTCAATCATCCATTTCAATATGGACAAAACAACTAGGAGGAGGATCATTGAGGAAATAGAAGGCTTGGCCAGCTCTGTAAACCAGTAAGACCTAAGAGACATCTATAGGATGCTCATTCAACAATGTTCTCCACAACAAACCATATTTGAGACCATAAAACAAACCTCAATAAATTTCAAAGGATTGAAATTGTACAACGTGTGCTCCCTAAAGATAGTGAAGTGACATAGGCAGTTTGCATGCTTCTAAAAATCAGTGAATCAAGGGAGAAATTACAAAGGAAACTAGAAAGTACTTTGAAATGAAAGAAAATGAAGCACAGTGACATAGGAATGCAAGTAAAGCAGTGTTCAGAACAAAATATTTAGCTGTACATGTCTATATTAAAAAAGAAGAAAGATCTCAAGTCAGTAACCTAATCTTTCATCCCAAGAAACTAGAAAAAGAACAAACTGACACCCAAGCATTCAGTTCAGTTCAGTCGCTTAGTCGTGTCCAACTCTTTGCAACCCCATGAACCACAGCACGCCAGGCCTCCCTGTCCATCACCAACTTCAGGAGTCCACCATGTCCATTGAGTTGGTGATGCCATCAAACCATTTCATCCTCTGTCGTCCCCTTCTCCTCCTGCCCTCAATCTTTCCCAGCATCAGGGTCTTTTCAAATGAGTCACCTCTTCACATCAGGTGGCCAGAGTAATAGAGGGGAAGAAATAAAAATTAGAGAAAAACAACACAGGAAAAAAAAATCAATGAAAACAAAAGTGGCCCTTTTGAAAAGACCAGGAAAGTTTTGCAAATCTTTAGCTAGACTGACCAAGAAAAAGAAAATTAAAATTACTGTTTATCAGTAAAATCAGGAATGAAAGACAGTGCACCATTACTGATCTTATAGAAATAAAAAAAGGAACATAAGGGAATACTGTGAACAACCAACAAAGTAGATAATTTAGATGAAATAGGTAAATTCCTAGAAAAGCATAAATACAAAAATGGACTCAAGAAGAAACAGACAATTTGAACAGACCTGTAGCAGATAAAGGGCTTCCCAGGTGGTACTAGTGGTAAGAATCACCTGCCAGTGCAGAAGACGCAAGTGACGTGGTTCGATCCCTGAGTCGGGAAGATCCCCTGAAATAAGAAGTGGCAACCCACTCCACTGTCCTTGCCTGGAGAATCCCATGGACAGAGGAGCCTAGCAGGCTACAGTCCATGGGGTCACAAAGAGTCTGACACGACTGAGGGGCTGAGCACACAGAGCAGGTGAAGGGGCTTCCCAGGAGACGCTGCTGGTGAGAACTCACCTGCCAGTGCAGACATGGCAGAGAGGTGCCCTAATCGCTGGGTCGGGAAGGTCCGCTGGAGGAGGGCATGGCAGCCCACTCCTGTGTCCTGGCCTGGAGAATCCCATGGACAGGAGCCCCGTGGGCTGTGGTCCGTAAGGTCGCCAAAAGTTGGACTTGACTAAAGTGATGTTACGTACACACACACACACACACACACACACACACACACAGCAGGTAAAGAGGTTAGTAAATTAAAACTATTCCATAGGAAAAAACCCAGTCCCAGAGTGCTTCACTGGTAAAACCTAAACACTGAACAAATTAATACCAACTCTTTACAAGCTTTTNACACACACACACACACACACACACACACACACAGCAGGTAAAGAGGTTAGTAAATTAAAACTATTCCATAGGAAAAAACCCAGTCCCAGAGTGCTTCACTGGTAAAACCTAAACACTGAACAAATTAATACCAACTCTTTACAAGCTTTTCTCCAAAAGCGGATAAAGAAAGACTACTTCTCAATTCACTCTGTGAGGCCAGTATTACCCTCATACCAAAACTAGACAAAGATGTCATAAGAAAACTACAGACTATCCCTTATGAACATAGATGCAAAAGTTCTCAAAAAGTAACAAATCAAATCCAGGAGTATGTAAAAAGGATTATACATCATGACCAAGTAGGATTTGTCCTAGGAATATAAGGTTGGTTCAACATACCAAAATCACTTAATGTAATATACTATTTCAGAAAAAAAAGGCCCCAAACCACATAATCATCTCAGTAGCCATAGGAAAAATATTCAAGAAAATACTCTTTTCATGATTACAAACACTCAAAAAATTAGGAATAGGAAACTTTCTTGGTCTGTTAAAGGGCATCCATAAAAAATCCCCACAGCTAACATATTTCATATTTTTTATGTATTGAAGTAAAGATATTTTCGATACATTGGGTTAAATATACCACTGAAAATTCATTTTACATATTTTTAATGTGGCTTCTAGAGAATTTTTAATTGCATTTGTGGCTCATATTTATGGGAAGCATTTTTTTTGTGTTTGACAGTGCGGTTCTGGACACGGGGCCTCTCGGATCTGAGTCCTACTCCCTGCCCTGTAGGACTGGATTGTGAGACACAGGGCAGAGGCTTGAGGGACTCGGCTGAAGAAGCAGCAGGCAGGAAGATGAAGGGGCGTCTGAAATGCAGTTTTTCTCAGAGGGGTTTGTTTTATTCACGGCTCTATCCTCAGTGCCTCGGATAGTCAAATTGGTAATAGAGTGGGTTTCAATAAGAGGATAGTGTTTATTACTAACGGAGAAGGCAGTGGCACCGCACTCCAGTCCTCTTGCCTGGAAAATCCCATGGATGGAGGAGCCTGGTGGGCTGCAGTCCATGGGGTCGCACAGAGTCGGACACAACTGAGCGACTTCACGTTCACTTTTCACTTTCATGCACTGGAGAAGGAAATGGCGACCCACTCCAGTGTTCTTGCCTGGAGAATCCCAGGGATGGGGGAGCCTGGTGGGCTGCCGTCTGTGGGGTCGCACAGAGTCGGACACGACTGAAGCGACTTAGCAGCATTTATTACTAAATGGTTATTTAGTCGGCATCTGATCTTTGCTGTAGGTACCTAGAAAATGAAAATAGTGCAGTTTAGTGAGCACAGACGTGGCGTTTGATAAGCATCCAGCCATGAGATGAGTGTACAGATGCTTTGGAGGACTAAGGGAAACTAGACAGTGGTAGCTGCCATTGAACAAAATCCTTGTTGCCAGGTGTTTTGATAGTACAAGGCAAAATCTTTGCCTAATTTTTTTTTTTAGAATTTAGGGAGACTATATCTGATGTAAAATTAACTGATTTCCAAATATTGGCACCTAATTCAATTTTTTTTTTAAATGTGTATATCAAACAAAACCTGCCTATACCCTGGATTTGGCCCAAAAGCCAATGGAATGTCTGACTGGTAAAGTGAATATATACTTCCTTTGAACTCTTAGGCATCAAAGCAAAGGACTCAACCAGTGCTACACACAGGAAGCCTTCCTTCCCAGACCTCCTTATCTGTGTTATATCCTGTCATAAGATCTCATAGTCCATGTATTTCTTCTTCTCAGCAGTTGTTACGTTTGATGTCTACATTTGTGTGATTATTTGATTCAAGATACATCTCTTCCATAGGACATCCAAACACTCCTCATGGGCAGGACCTGGGTCTGTTTTTACTAACCAGTAATTAACAAATAAATGAATAAATTGAACAGGAGAGATGAATTTTGAAATGCATTCTGTATTTTAGTTAAAGAGTATAGCATCTTACTTGGAATTCTGTGTTGAAAGGTTACATCCAATAACAAGTTGTGTTGTTGGCTCTGTATGAGAAAAGATGACTTTTTTCCCCATTACATAGACATTTCACTGTTATCTACATTAATGTATCTTAAAGCATATTTCAGAGAACTCTGGCATTTGCAGCAGAACACATTAGTGTCAGTATTTATTTGTACTTAGTAATTCCAGAGTTCTTATAGTCTGACATGTTAGGCTATAGCTAATCCTCTGGACTTACTGCTCTTCCTGGGAAAAGTAGAAACACTGCTTCCCTTGAATGGTTATTAAAAATATCTTTTTAAGATTTTGGATATTTGTAAAGTTTGATTATTTTAAGCTCTGGGAGGGAAAGGGAAAGGTGGAAAACTGACAGGCATCTCTAGAAGCAAAGTTTTCAATTGAAAAATAGAAACAAGAATCAATAATAATCTGCCAAGTTAAATATTTACTGTCATACCAAAATAAAATAAAGTCTGTCTTGCTGAAAAAGAGAGGTCACCTTTTCTCTGCCTTAAGACAGAATGAAGAAATGTGACTCTGGGAAAGTGAGAAACAGCAGGCAGGAGGGGGAAGGAGAGGGAAGGAGAGGGACCACGACCTGCTGTAGTCTCCTGGAAACGTCGTTAACAGTGCTGACCCTTATCCTTTACATTTTTGTAAGCTGCAGGAAAGAAAGCCTTAAGAGATTTCTTAAAACTGAATCTGTATGGTTCCGTTTACATAGCATTCTCAAAATGACAGCATTTTCGAGATGGAGAACGGATTAGCGGTTGCGCAGGATTAGAGGTAGGGCAAACGGTTCTATCGGTTTTTGCTCTGTGTATCTTAAAGCTCTCTCTGTGTGTACCTGGAAACGTCTAGGGTATCCTGGTCCTTCCATCATTATGAAATAGCCTTCTTTATCCATGGACATATCTTTTGTCTGTTATTAACAGAGCCATTGCATCTCTTCTTTAATTGGTTTAGCATGATAACCACACTCCTTCTTCTTCCTTTTAATCAACATGTGTCTTTATATAGAAAATGTGTTTCTTATAGGGAGCATATAATTTTATCTTACTTGTTTATCTAGTCTGGCAATTTCTGCCCTTTCAATGGAATGTTCACTCCATTTACCTTGAATGTGATTACCGATGTGGTTAGGTTTGAGTCTGCATTTTGCTATTTGTTTTCATTTGTTTCATCTGTTCTTTGTACTGCTTTAACTCCCTTTCTGCCTTCTGTTGAATTCAGTGCTTTTCATGATTCTGTTTCATCTCCATTGTTGTCTTTTTAGTGATAGCATTTTTTTTTGTTTGTAGTTTTCACTGGCGCTTTTGGGTTTACTGTCCACATATTTAAATGATTACATCGACCTTCAAGTGATGTAACACCACCCCACATATAGTACAAAAAACATACAGTGGTGTGTTTCCATTTCTCCCTTCCTAGTCCTTATGCTATTATTGTCGTATATTTCATTTATGCATAGATTATAAACCCTGCTGCACTAAATTGCTATTTTTGTTTAGCCAGTGATCTTTAAAGAGATTTAAATTTTAAAAAAAGTTGTTTACCTCTTCAGTCACCATTACCAGTGTTCCTCTTTCCTTTGTTTAGATTCCTGTTTTCCTGGGGTTTCCTGCTCCTTCTAGCAGAACTTCCCTTAGCATTCCTTGCTGTGCGGGTCCGTTGATGATTATTTATTCCAGCCTTTGTATGTTTGAAAGAATCTGTTGACCACCTCCACTTTTCAAGGGTATTTTCTGTGGTTTCATCATGTGTTCTTTTAGTATTTTAAAGACATTTCTCCATTATCTTCTGCTTTATATTGTTTCCAATAAGAAATTTGCTCATTTTAAACTTTGTGCTTCAGTATATAGTGTCATTGTTTTCTCTCTGCTTTAAAGATGTTTTCTTTATTACTGGTTTTGAACTGTTGATTCTGATGCATAGTTTTATTCCTGTTTCTTGTGCTTTGGGTTTATTGAACTTCTTGAATGTTTAGGTTAATAGTTTTCATCAAATTCAAAAATATTCTGCCGTACTTTCTCCAAGTTTCTTGTTTCTCCCCTCTTCTCTTTCAGGAGCTCCAATTGCACATATATTATTAGGATGCTTGAACTTGTCCCACAGTTTGCTAATATTTTATTTTTAGTTCTTTCTTTTTCTGTGTTTCCATGTTAGATAGTTTCTGTTGCTGTGTCTTCAAGTTTATTAACCTTTTCTTCTACCATTAATTGCATCTGGTATATTTTTCATCTCAACTCGGGTCTTAAAAAAATCTTCTGTGTCTCTACTTTTTTAGTACATGAGGAATACTGTTTTTAACTGTTTTATCTCTACATTTTAACGTCTGTATCTAACGTCAGTACCCCCTCTCAGTAATTGATTCCTTTATTTCTTTTCTCATTGTGGGTCACATTTTTTTGCTTCTTTGAATGCCTAGTCATATTTGATTAGACACCAGACATTGTGACTTTTACCTTTTTGCCAGATGAATGTATTTGTATTCGTTAAATAACCTCAAGCTTCATTCTGGGACACAGAGGAGATACTTGAAACAGTTGGTTCTCTTAGGTCCTGCTTTTAGAATTCGTTCGGTGGGACTGGCAGCATTTCGTCAAGGGCTGTTTGCCCCTTACCACCGAGGTAGGACCCTTTGGAGTGCTGTGCCCAGTGTCTTCTGAACTATAAGGTTCTCCAGTCTGCCTGGGAATAGGCCCAGTGCTGGGCCCCATGTGAATCTGGGGCACTGTTCGCTCTAATCTCTTCGGCCGGTTTTTCTCCCACCCTTTGGCAGATCCGTGCACGCACTGAGCAGTACTCTGTTGAATGTTCGAACTATGTCCCTTTGCAGGTCTCCGGGGTTTTCTCTGCTTGTAGCTCGCTCCTTTGCTGACTTGGGAACTCTAGCCATGGCGTCCTGAGAACTCTCCACTCCATCTCTTCAGCTCAGGGAGTCCGCCAGGCTTCAGCCGGGATCTCCCATTCTGCACCGTGGCCTGGAAGCTCTCTCATGTTAGTAAGCTGGGGCGACAGGGCTCCCCTCATTTGTTTTCTCATCTCTCAGACATCACTCTCCTGTATCGCCTCATCCTCAGCGTACTGAAAATAGTTGTTTTGCCTATTTTTGTCCTTTTCATTATTGTTTCTGGTTGTTAAATTGGGTTTATTTTATTCCATTTGGTTGCAAGTAAAAATCTCAAAATTAGGAGTTTTTTTTTTGTTGTTGTTGTTTGTATGTTTGTCACTATTGAGGAAAATGTTGTATTTAGACCATTTATGTGTAAGCCAGTTTCTAAACATGTTTGCTGTGTTTAAGTTTATGAAGATCTGAAGTGGAATAAAGAGGGGGCCGTAGAAAGTAAACGTGACTGTGAGTCCCTCTCCTTCCCCACAGCTCTCTGATTTACTCTTTGGCAGGTCATTGCTCCCTTGTTAATCAGGGCCCCTTGTTTCCTTGTGGAGAGAGAGTCTTTCAGTGGGTTTAAATATCCCACTGAAAATATGTGAGAATGCTGTAAATAAAATTGTCATGGTTTTTATGTTTTAATCTAAGTGATTTAAACTTTAAAATATTGTAGAGAAAGCAATGAGAGGATTTAGCTCAACAGATGTTAAAATGTCTTTTAAAGCTATAGTAATTAAGATATTGAAATACTAATGCTAATACAGCCACAGCCTCGTGGGTCAAAGTACAGTGTCCACAACCAGACTTATAAATGTGTCTTAAACATTTAGCTTAGGTTATTCAGTGGATGTGAAGGAGGGCATGGCCAGCTACTCTAGTATTCTTGCCTGGAAAATCCCATGGAAGAGGAGCCCTGGTGGGCTACAGTCCATGAGGGTCCCAGAGAGTCAGACACGACTGAAGTGACTCAGCACATGTGCGCTCAGTAGCTGATGTGGAAACAAGCGGACAACTCACTGCAAAAGGGAAAACTGGAAATCTCCTCCTCTTATTTTATAGGGGATGTATTCCAAAAAGGTTACATATAATTTAAAAGCATTAGAAGAAAATAAGGCAATTCAGATAGTCTTGAGGAAGAGAAGGGCTTTCTAAGTATGACACAAAAGGGATAACCATGAAGGAAAATATTGATGAGATTACACAAAGATTTTTTATCTCCTAAGTGGCAAAATAATCATTAAAAACAGGGAGCTCCCTGGTGGCCTACTGACTAGGATTGGAGACTTTTGCTGCTCTGACCCAGGTCAAATCCCTGGTCAAGGAACAGATCTTGCAAGCCACACCACGCAGCCCCTTCCCCTGCCCCCTAAAAAAAAATCACTAAAAACTGAGTTTATATCCTTGCTGTATAAAGACTCCTAATAAGGTAGTAAATATAAATGACCTACTAAAAGAATGGACAGAGACCGTGAGTTAGGTAATCATAATTAGGGGAAAAAAACATAAATTTCTAGGAAATATTTATCTTTTAAATGTTCTACTTCATAATAATAGTAACAATAAAATAATTAAAGTAATAAAAGGTACCATTTATCATGGGTTTCTGTTTGTCTGAGTATGTTAAGAACTTTCAACACATCAGCTCCTTTAATCCTTTGAAAGGCAGGTATCTGTCCATCGTCATCATTTTATAAACGTGGCACCTGAGACAGGACATGAGGAATCTTGCCTGGGGTGACAGAGCAGTCAGGCGGCCGAGCCAAGGCTTAAGCCGGCCATCCGAGTCCTGCGCCTCTTCACTTCTCCAAGAAGTAAATTAAAACTACCTTAGATTCCACTGCACTTCGCGGAGAAATTGGTAATTTGCACAAGTTCACACAGTTTATAAGCAGTAGAAGAGAGCTAAGATTTCTAGAAAGAAAAATGATATAAAGAGAAGAAGGAAAAAGTGCAAAGTGAGCAACAAAGCAGCGGTCTTCTAATTTTACAACGTATTTCTTTCCAGAATATTTGAAGGATGCTTCAAAGAAGATGAAGAGTGGGCTTGTGTTTGTAAAACTGGCTAACCCATGTTCAGGTAAGTGCCCCTCTCCTCCCTTCTCCGCTGATAACTTGAACATTTTTAAAACGTTGTGGCTGAAAAGTGTGTACATTTATTTGTCTTCTTATGTTTTCTCTCTCTGTCTAGCTTTTAAAGGTAAAACAATATTACGTGACGACAAAAGCGAGCTAATGACATGACCTGTCTTCTAAGATAGTTCACTCGACCTGAACATTTTAAAAAACTTCTTCGTAATTTCAATCCATAGAACTGTTTATTCATCAGAAATGCTGGCAAAACAGAAAAGCATAGCATGTTGATTTCTCTCTGAAAACAGACGAGTTTTCCTTGGCCTTTTAAAGCCAGCTTCTCTTAAAGTGGTTATCCAATATAAGACCCTATTTATACTCATGTTATAAAGTAAGATAAATGACCCAAGTTTAAAACAGGGGCAGGGGAGGCTTTTACTGGACATGCCAAGGTTTTGAATACTTTCACTTTTAGCTGTACTTCCCTTATTTTGTTCAGACCAAAAAGTAGTGTGTGTGTGTGTGTGTGTGTGTGTGTGTATATATATATATATATTTCCTGTCAAGGGTGATTTTTTTTTTGCATTAAAAAACATTATATTTTGAGGAAATACACATTTTATGAGGAATAATTTTAACTCTACACTTAGTGTATTTTCCTTTGTCTTATCATTTTAAAGCAAAAGTATTAAAATACACTAAATATTTGGTGATACTGATGACATTATTTATCTTTGTGAAATTGTTTTTCCATCAATTTATTTTACAAGATATATAAGGTTCTTCTTAATTTTACAAGGTTTTAAATAGCTATCTGATGTTTAGCAGATTAGGTCGCCCTCCTGGGGACTGTCATACTGAATAGTGACAGCAAGAGGCATCAGCGGGCAGCGCCGCATTGTTACTGTTGTTGGAAGGACACGTAAATAGAGGTAGCAAGAGAGGCAGAAATTCCAGTTTCCTTTTCCTCCAAACGAAATTGGATGTAATCAGTCAACCATATTATTTGGAACTCCTTAGTATGCATAAATGTAAGATGAGGTGTGAGGTGTTTTTGCAAGAGAAGTCTTAGATAACCAGTAAAGCATTTAACAAAGGTAAAATACAAATAAAAGCCAGGCTTCCTGGAAAATTCTGAATGTCCATGGACAACACTTTGCTTTACTGACTGTGGAAAGATAAAGGCTGACCTTTGCTGAGCACTAACTAATGTGCTGTGTTAGGAGCTTCACGTGTCCATATTCTCTTTTTAATCCTTAAAAAATCTCTGGTGAGGCAGTTCAGTATTGCTCCCACGTTACAGGCATGGAAACAGGTACAGCAAGGGTGGTAGCACTTCCCCAAGGGCACACGCCCAGATGTGGTTGAGATAGATTCTGATTCAGGGCCCCGACTGTGCTGTTTGGAAGGAAACTCCTGCATTGAAGGGATTCATTCGGATGCATGCAGATGAATGCAGTCCTCGCCCCTTCTACTGGCCCTTTTTTGGGGGACTCTGAGGAAAGGGAGGTTTTCATCTAGTTGGACGTGGCTCTCCTCACTCCTTGCGGCTGAAAGTGTGCTGCTGTTGTGGGCCCTGGCCTTCCTCCGGGGGGCCTCCCCTCTAGGGTGTGCAGACCCCGTCTTGTCCCTCGGTGTGGGAGGCTGCAACCCCCTGACAGGCCAACTCAGTTCATCTGGCTGAACCATTTGGGTTTGGGTGGCTTAGGAGTGATGGAGGACTCAATGAGAGGCTTTGGAGCAGTTAAGATAAATGATTTGCCCTTTTGTATTTATTGGTCTAAGTTCAGTGAGGATTACAGAGTTGGGAAACAAGCATTTGTGTGTAATAGCTACAAGCTTTCCTTGGAGTAACTTTGTATAGACTGTATATGTATATTTATGTTCATATTAGGAATATTTCTCAGAACTATTAGTCTTTTGAGTGTGTGTGTGTGTGTGTGTGAAAACTTACAAATAAAAAAGATTTGTCTTAACAGGGGAAGGAGCCATTTACTTGTTCAACATGTGTCTACCGCAGCTGTTTGAAATAAAAGTTTTCAAGGAAAAAAACCATTCTTGGTTTATAAATGAATCAGTTCAATCAGGTAAGTGACTAGTGTATATATTTCCATTAACTAAACACATACACTGACTTTGCCATCCTTCACACATGGAGGTCTTGAGACAGTCTGCCTGGCTTGGAGTCTGGTCCATAGTTGTTTTTTTGTTGCTGGGTTTAATCAAGAGCAGGGTTTAATCAAGGAGAAAAGAAAGATGGTTTGAACAAGTTTAGATCAACAACTTTGTGTCTTAGGTGTCAGGAAATTTTTAGCTATTAATAACAACTCTGATTTTTTTTCTCCTAAAACACTGTCAGACCCTGAGTCAGAAGTAAGATGACTTTTGTACTATGGAGTTCACGCCGTGTTGACAGAAACTCTGCTCTTCTTTTAGCCCCTTTTGAGATTCTTCAAATTTTTTAACATCTTATTTCCATTGTAAATAGATACTGATATAGCTTCTATCAATAAAGTAGAATAGAGTAGAACAAAGATACTTTTGAATGCTTTGTCATATAAATTACCATTGCAACCCCCCACCCTCCCTATCCCCTGGGCTTCCCTTGTGGCTCAGCTGGTAAAGAATCCACCTGCAATGCGGGAGACCTGGATTCGATCCCTGGTTTGGGAAGATCCCAGGAGAAAGGAAAGGCTACCCACTTCAGTATTCTGGCCTGGAGAATTCCATGGACTGGATAGTCCAAGGAGTCACAAAGAGTCAGACAAGACTGAATGACTCTCACTTTCACCCTACACCCCAACACACACACCCAGCACCCAGTTTCTCTCCATTTTCCTTTGTTTTGGGTCATTGTGGACTCTGAAGGAAACAGGATACCAAATGTAGCCCTGTCAGTTCTGGGGTGCCGGGGGTGGGGAGGAGGGGGTATCCTGGGGCGGTTGAGACCATCTCAGTTCCCGCTGTCTCATTTTTTCTGTTGCTTGGGCTGGGGTGAGGAGGGAGGGTGTCCTGGGTGGTTGAGACCATCTCACTTCCCGCTGTCTCATTTTTTCTGTTGCCTGGGCTGGGGTGAGGCAGGAGGGTGTCCTGGGGCGGTTGAGACCATCTCAGTTCCCGCTGTCTCATTTTTTCTGTTGCCTGGGCTGGGGTGAGGAGGGAGGGTGTCCTGGGTGGTTGAGGCCATCTCAGTTTCTGCTGTCTCATTTTTTCTGTTGCTTGGGTGGGGAGGGGGAGTGCATCCTGGGGTAGTTGAGGCCGTCTCAGTTCCCGCTGTTCCTTTGTCTTGTTTCTGTTGCTTCCTAAGCCCCTGCCTTCTGTCCAGTGTCTAAGCTGCCACCTAGCACTAAGGTTGAAAGGCCTCTTGACCTTTCTTGTAAGGCATCCAGAAGAAGGGTTTATTGCTGGCGGTGAATTTCATATACCTGTGTGCATGAGAACATTTGACGTGGTTTTCAGTTGCCAAAAGGCAATGGTAGACTGTGATAGGTGCCAGGTATACATTCCTTTTTATTGTTCCCTTTTATTTTTCATCTGATGGTACATAAGCGTTCCAACTTCTAGTGTAATATACTTGCCTTTGGTTTAGCTGCATAGACACAGTAATATCCAGATGAAACTGGGAAACATTCAGAGGCAGTGACCAGCTCTTCTGAACTGAGTTGGTACCTGTTTTTTTTTTTAATAGACTTTTTTTTTTTTTTTTTTTTTTGTTT
>SJYX01001691.1:19423-66214 GCA_006410675.1 Oreotragus oreotragus
AGATTAATAAATTAAATAATTAATCAGTACTTCAAATTCCACTCCCTTTCCCCACCACTCTCCCTCTGCCCCTCATAATGGAGGTTTTCCAGGCAACTTACCCCATCATTCTGAGTTTTATAGGATAGATTGGTTTTAACTAGTTTTATAATAGACATTTTATAGCAACCAACTCCAGTATTCTTGCCTGGGAAATCCCATGGACAGAGGAGCCTAGCATGTTACAGTCTATGGGTTGACAAGAGTTAGACAGGACTTAGTGATTAAACCATCACCGAAATAGCTATAAATGCAGTTATGGAGTTTATATTTGTTAATATCTGGCTTCTCTCAACATCAATTTTGTGAAATTTGTTTATGCTAACGCACATTGTTGTCAATTTGTACTCATTGCTATATACAGTCTATTTCCTAAAAGCACACACAATCCATCCTTTATGTATACTCTTGATGGATACTTGGGTAAGGTTCCACTTTTCAGATATTCCAAATAGTAACACCATAATCATCCTACTACATCTCTTTGTTGAACATATGCTTTCATATATGTTGAATATATGAATATTTAGTGTTTTATATATATGCATATTTATATACATACAATTTTTAGGTCACAAATTTCTATATATTATGGCTTAATAGACACTGCTAAACAGTTTCCTAAGTGGTTATCAATTTATTCTCCAATGAATTGTGCATGAAGGTTTTAGTGATTCAACATTTTTGCTAACGTTTAAGGTTGACAGCTTTTTTATTTGTTTTTTTGTTGTTGACCAATACTGCTTATTGTTTTGTTCTGTGATATGTGGTTTTAATGTGTATCTTTCTAATGTTAAAAAATAAAAGGTTAAAAAAAGAGGAGGGAAATTATGTATGTGAATGTGAATATGTGAATATATGTCAAGCATTTTATCACTTTCACTAGTTCATGAAGAAAATGTATTGTGGCGAAACTAGTTAAAAGTTCATTTGAGCCGTATCTACAATTTAATAAAAGAATGTAAGATAAAATTAGATTTTTAGATCCAGAGCTCATTTATGTCCTTAAGACAATATACTGTAATCTTTAAACTTATCTTTTTTAGCAGGCACACATTTTCGTTTCTCTACTTGAAAATAATCTACAAAATTAAACTTCCTTGTAGAATGTAAAATAAACAAGTCAGCAGAAAATCAGTCTAAAGGTACAAAATCAGAAATATCCTAAAGGAATAACTAATAATCTCTTCTGCTTATTACCAATATGCAGATAACTCTGACAGTATCCCACTGCCCTTTTGATAAAAATCTCCTAAAACCAATCTTAATTATGTTAATCATCTCATAAGATTTGGGCTGATTATTATACATATGAATCCAACAGGTGTTAACTAATTACATATAGTTCTTTGATCATGGAATATTGAACAAATCAATACCAGAGAATTCACTTTCATCTAGAAATTTTCATATGGAATTGAGATTGCACATCTAAAATCCTCTATTATTTGTTTTTGTGTATTGAGGCTAGAAAACTAAGGATAAAACCCTCTCTCTACTTGTTTATATCCACTAAGTTGGATTGTTGCTGCTGCTGCTAAATCACTTCAGTCGTGTCCGACTCTGTGTGACCCCATAGACGGCAGCCCACCAGGCTCCCCCATCCATGGGATTCTCCAGGCAAGAATACTGGAGTGGGTTGCCATTTCCTTCTCCAATGCATGAAAGAGAAAAGTGAAAGTGAAGTCGCTCAGTCTGTCCGACTGTTAGAGACCCCATGGACTGCAGCCCACCAGGCTACTCCGTCCATTGGATTTTCTAGGCAAGAGTACTGGGGTGGGGTGCCATTGCCTTCCCCGCTAAGTTGGATTAATTACATTCTTTCTGAGGTTTTCAAAGTTTGCTAAAGTTTATAAACTTCCTTACCACTTGTGACACTGAGATTATGAATATCAAATACCGATATATCAGTGAAAACATTACAAACAATATTCCAAATAAAATAAGAATTACAGTCCTCTCACTAGTTCAAGAACATAGATGTTCTGTCACCTTCACTTGTTAGGGTACAGATCTTCATCATCCATCTAACAAAAATATCCAAATTATCAGACTAAAAATCAAACTCTGAATTATAGTCACATTGGGAAGTAAATTACTGGATGTGTGTGAACTAGTTGCCAAAAACAAAAGGAAAGGGAGAGGGAAAGAAAAAGGTAGAGGAAAATTCTGTTGCTTCTCAGATTTACCACTGGAGGTCAAGAAAGAAAAAAGATGTGCCTGAACTTACCCAGCCAATGACGTGCTCTTTTCAAGCAACAAAGTATACTTGACCACATCAGATAAATCTATTGTGGTAACAAAATAGGATATACAAAACTGAAAATATAAAACAATATGTATCAAAAGTTTTATTAAAATAATATATTAATAAGGAGATATTAGGACCAGTTCAAAATGCATAAGGAAGTGTCTACTGATTTTCAACAAAGTTGCCAAGGTAGTTCAGTAGGGAAAAATACAACCTTTTCAATAATGCTTCTTGAACAATTTGACTTTCATAGGCAAGGAAATAAATCTCATCTCTTATGTAATACCATACATTAAAATTAACTCCAATGAGATAAAAGACTTGAAATATAAGAGCCTAAAGCAGTTTCAAGACTTGAAGAAAAAGAAAAAAGGTAGGGAAAATACTGCCCAATATCTGTGCCAATTCCTCCAATTTCTACTTCAAATTAGGGCAGAATAATCATTAAGGAAAACAAATCTGAGGTTCTTAAGTCAACATTTGAAACTACTCAAAAGAAAAGAACATTTCCCTCTAAGTACTCGGTAACTCCAAGCCAAGTAGTGCTTAATTCAATCACAACTCTCAGAACCATGCAAAGCCTGCTATTAGAACTGAGTAAAAGAAGTTATCACAGACGATTCCCTGAAGCAAATAAAACAGCTAAAGCTATGCTCATAGCCACCAGAGGTTCAGGGAAAATACAGAAATATAGGGAAATTATAGGGAAAATTCGCTGGAATGGAAGTGGCTAAATTCCTGCAGTGCTTTAATTCAAACCACTCAGTGTTGAGCTATTAGTGAACAAAATATATACATATGAGATGAGAAAAGAAAAAAAACAAACATTGAAAGATTTATAGAAAACTAAACAAGACATATTTTAAATTTTGAATTAAACAAGATTTATATTTTAAAATGTGAATTAAACTTCATTTTCTCCATTCTTCCTGTGTATATACAAGTTTTCAACTAAAGAATACTTTTCAATTAAAAAAATACCTTTCCCCTAGCTCCCTAACCTGAAGAATATCATAAAATGGGTTGTTCTGCAGTCAAGATTTAACAAGAAAAATGTATAACCATAGGAAACTTGATATCGGAATAAAGTATTATAAGAAAAAACTCATTTTGTAAGTTCATAAAAGTTCTTTCTACCACTGAAGGAAAAATTTAAACCTTACATTAAGTTCTTAAAATGAAAAGAATAGAAACAACAGAAAATATTTTAAGTACCTTTCACAAGATTTACTAACATAACCATCAGGTTTGATCAATTATATCTAATAGAATGTCAATGTGAACATATTATGACACACCAAAAACCATCCCCTAATGTTTTGTAAAATTACATTATTTTGCAACATTCTAATATTACTATAACTCACTTCTCTTCCATTTTGAACAGAAAACAGAATTCAGGTGAAGTTTCACTTATGAAAGCTTTTTGAGAACTATACATTTACTAGCATATTGAAACAACTAAGCTAGGCCAATGTAAGTTTTTAAATCAAAATAGCCTACTCTAGAACTCTGCAAATACGGGCGCATGAGTTAAGTCAAAAAACAAGTCACAAAAAAAGTTCACATTAAAAAGATTTCTTAAATTTGCTTAATTTTTTCCTTCAATCCTTCTAACCTTTCAAGTAATATGGCTACACCTGTCCACTTCGTCTTTCATTTGAAAATCCCTCTATTGTGCCAACTTATTGTCTCAGTAAGTATGGACTATATATTTTCTTTATTTTCAAATATGTGTAATTGTCATGGAAGATTAAAGTGGAAAAGATGTAAAAGTTTGGAATTATCTCAGCAGTGTCACTATTCAAGAAACTGTCACCATACAGTATTACATATATTGTGTGTATGTGAATATTAGACTGGATTTTACACATTTCCTTAATTAATCTACATTAATCCCCAATGTAAACTCCAAAATGACTGTTATTCAAGCTCACGAGACAGTCGATTTTTTTTCAAAAAGATTCCCATTGTATTTATTTACTTCATAACATAGAAAAATGAAAAAAAGTCTTACTAGAAGTGATGTATCAGCAAAAAGTGCACTTAGATGTGATCCTTGCAGAAAACTCTTCTTTATTCCTTTTTTACAAAGTCCAATTCCTTAATTAAAAAAATATATATATTAAGTGGGTTATTAACTCTAAAACAAAATTAAATATAATTTCATCACTACAAACTTCAACACTCAACACTACCCCTGGCAGATAGTTCTACAAATACTTACTGAATAGAAAAATAATTTTTAATTTTTTAATTTTTAACTGGAGGATAATTGCTTTACAGTGGTATTGGTTTCTGCCATACAACAATTTGAATTAGCAGTAAGTATACATATGTCCCCTCCCTCTGGAGCCTCCCTCCCGGCCCATTCCAACTCTGAGATCATCACAGAGCACCAGGCTGAGCTGTGTTATGCAGTAACTTCCCGCAGCCATCTGTTTCACACGCAGCAACGTGTATGTTTCAATGCTACTTTCTCAATCCATCCCACTCTCTCCCCACTACTGTGTCCACCAAGTCCATTCTCATATGTGTGTCTATTCCTGCCCAGCAACAGGTTCATGACGGCACCATGGAAAATACATCTTTACAACTCAGTTGTTTTATCTGGCTAATAAAAACATAATGTTAGCCAACTGGGCATTTCTAATGTCACTAATCCAATTTTTCAAGTTTTCTTAAATGTTTAGTAATATTCTACCCATGCCAAGATCCACAAATTGGTGTCCCAGGTCCCATTTTCCTATCATCTGTATCCCAAGATATACTTTACACTTACATCCTACTGAACTTACGTTCTCATAAAATAGTTGAAAATACTCATTGTATTACGTTTTCACTTAGGAAAAAAATCTGTCAAAGGGTCAGTGTCTTATATTGCCATAAAATATGTATGTAGTCAATGCAATTGCATGTACTTAAGAGTTTTCATTCTTTTAAAGGGAACAACGAAAATGAACATAAAAAGCCAAAAATAAGTATGAAACTGAATAATGTCTATTATTCACATTAATAAAGGAACACTAGTGAATGCTAACCAATGGTGTAGTGCATAAAGAATGATCCAGTCTTGTTACACTTCTGCTTGGAAATAAAGCAAGACCGGGGTCTCCGGCATTGCAGGTGGCTTCTTTTGCGACTGAGCTATGAGGGAAGCTCCAGTAGCAAGACACTTAGGTGGAAAGAGAAAGATGTAAGCCTCTCCTCACCCTGGTTGGCCAGGTCAATTATAATGTTAATCTATTCAACTGGTGCCAAAAGTAACTGCAATTTTGCACTGTTGAAGTTTGCTGTTTGATATTGTAATATATTTTTAAATAAATGTGGGTAAAGTTATACATCATTTTAATATGCATTTCTCACTTTTTTTTGGCTAATGACTTATTAGGGACTTCCCTGGTGGCTCAGACAGTAAAGCGTCTGCCTACAGTGCGGGAGACCTGGGTTCAATCCCTGGGTCAGGAAAATCCTCTGGAGAAGGAAATAGCAACCCACTCCAGCACTCTTGCCTGGAAAATCCCACAGATAGAGGAGCGTAGTATGCTGCAGTCCATGGGGTCGCAGAGTCGGACACGACTGAGCAACTTCACTTTTAATGACTTATTATCACTTGCTGTGCTGTTGTTGTTCAGTCACTCAGTCGTGTCCGACTCTTTCCAACCCCATGGACCACAACACACCAGGCCTCCCTGTACTCCACCATCTCCCTGAGCCTGCCGAAACTCATGTCCATTGAGCCGCTGATGCCATGCAACCATCTGGTACTCCGTTATCCCCTTCTCCTGCCCTCCATCTTTCCCAGCACCAGGGTCTTTTCCAATGACTCAGCTCTTCACATCAGGTGGCCAAAGTACTGGAGTTTCAGCTTCAGTCCTTCTAATGAACATTCAAGATTTATTTCCTTTAGGATTCACTAGTTTGATCTCCTCGCAATCCAAGGGACTTTCCTTTCAAGAAGCAATCATCTAATTTCATGGCTGCAGTCATGGTCCACAGTGATTTTGGAGCCCTAGAAAATAAAATCTATCACTGTTTCCACTGTTCTCTGTTTGCCATGAAGTATTGGGACCAGATGCCATGATCTCAGTTTTCTAAATGTTGAATTTTAAGCCAGTTTTTTTCACTCCCCTGTTTCACACTCATCAAGAGGCTCTTTAGTTCCTCTTCGCTTTCTGCCATAAGGGTGGTATCATCTGCATGTCTGTGGTTATTGGTATTTCTCCTGGCAATCTTGATTCCAGCTTGCATGTCATCCAATCCAGCGTTTTGCATGATGTACTCTGCATATAAGTTAAACAAGCAGGGGACAATATGCAGCCCTGACATACTCCTTTCCCAATTTGGAACCAGTCCATTGTTCCGTGTTGCCTCTTGACCTACATATAGGTTTTCACAGGAGGTAGGTAAGGTGACCTGGTATTCCCATCTCTTGAAGAATTTCCCAAAGTTTGTTGTGATCCACAGTGTCACAGGCTTTAGCGTAGTCAATGCAGCAGAACTAGATGTTAATGTCAATGAAGTAGATGTTTATGTCAATGTTTATTTATGTCAAAGTAGATGGTAAGTCAATGAAGCAGAACTAGAAGATTCACTGAGCATGGCTCTGCCCACCAGAGCAAGACTCAGATTTACCCACAGCCAGTCCCTCCCATCAGGAAGCTTCCACAAGCCTCTTATCCTCATCCATCAGAGAGCAGACAGAATGGACACCACAATCACTGAAAACTAACCAAATTGATCACATGGATTGCAGTCTTGTTTAACTCAATGAATCTATGAGCCACACTGTGTATGGCCACTCAACACAGATGGGTCAACATGGTGGAAATGACCCATCCATGGTGCTGACCCATGGATGGGTCAACATGGTCTGACAAAACATCCACTGGAGAAGGGAATGGCAAACCACTTCAGCATTCTTGCCTTGAGAACCCCATGAACAGTATGAAAGGGCAAAAGATACCTTGCTGTGTATATTTATTTTAGACTAGGGAAATGATGTTAGATCAAAAGCAAATTCAACTGATTTTTTTTTTTTGAGTTCAAAATGGGTCGTAAAGCAGCAGAGACAAATCGTAAGGTTAACAACGCATTTGGCCCAGGAACTGCTAATGAACGTACAGTGCAGTGGTGGTTCAAGAAGTTTTGCTAAGAAGACAAGGGCTTTGAAGATGAGGAGCGCAGTGGCCAGCCATGAGAAGCTGACAGAGACCAACTGAGAGGATCATCAAAGCTGATCCTCTTACAGCTAAAGGAGAAGTTGCCAAAGAATTCAGTGTTGACCATTCTACGGTCATTCAGCATGTGAAGCAAACGGGAAAGGTGAAAAAGCTCAACCAGTGGGTGCTTCCTGAGCTGACCAAAAATAAAAAAAGAACATCATTTTGAAGTGTCACCTTCTCTTATTCTACACAACAACCATGAGCCATTTCTAGTGTGGATGGTGACATGCAACAAAAAGTGGATTTTATACAACAATCGGCAACAACTAGCTCAGTGGATGGACCAAGAAGAAGCTCCAAATCACTTTCTAAAGCCAGACTTGCACCCAAAAAAGGTCATGTCACTGTTTGGTGGTTTGCTGCCCATCTGATCCACTACAGCTTTCTGAATCCTGGTGAAACCATTACATATGAGAAGTATGCAACAAATCAATGAGATGCACAGAAAATTGCAATGCCTGCAGCCAGCACTGGTCAAAAGAATGGGTCCAATTCTTCTCCATGACAACACCCAACTGCTCGTCACACAATCCACGCTACAAAGTTTTGCCTCATCCGCCACATTCGCTTGACTGCTTGTCGACCAACTATCACTTTTTCAAGCATCTCAACAATTTTTTGGAGGGAAAATGCTTCGACAACCAGCAGGACGCAGAAAAGAGTTCCAACAGTTTCCAAAAGTCTGTCCGAAGCATGGACTTTTATGCTGCAGGAATAAACAAACTTATTTCTCGTTGGCAAAAATGTGTTGATTATAATGGTTCCTATCTCTATTAACAGATGTGTTTGAGCCTAGTTATAACAATTTAAAATTCAAGGTCTGAAACCGTCAATTACTTTTGTACCAGCCTAATAGCAATTTAGAATTGCATGACTCAGTAATTATGGCAATCCACAAGTAAATCTGCTTCATCAAATGAAAATGGTAATTTCTCCACACAAACACCAATATTTTGCATCTTATTCAGTAGTATTCATTATTGTGGTACTGCAGTTTTGTTTCTAACTGAAATGTACACCCCTTTTAGAGGCAGGGGGAAAGCCACAATATGCCAAACATTCATTTTATATAAACAAATTAAGTATTAAAAACTTGAAAGTTAAAATACACAAACAACTAGGCCTTTTGTTTTCTGTGAAGTTAAAAGGAGCCAGAAACCTGATTTCTGCTTTCAATCTAATTGTACTGAAATGCAGAACTCAGAAAAAGGTCCTCAAATACAGTTAAAGTACTAACTTCTAAAATCTAATAATTCAAAACGAAACTATTTTTCATGTGTTCTCGGCCTAAACAAAACTAAATATTTTAAATGTACTTTGACACTAGATCTGTGTCAGTGTCACAGAAGGAATTAAAAGTTTAGCAATCTGACCCTTGGTAAATAACTCATTAAATACACATTTGATGATTACACACATAGTACATATTCTTATATCAAAAATATTAATTCCTCAATTCTATAAGTTAACTGTTATTGGCAAGTTTGTTTTATATACAGTTCTAAAATAGTTGCTAAAAGGCAATATTCTAAAAACCAAGTTCTTATAGTGAGAAATACACCCTCACCCTCAAAAAATAAAACCAAAACTGTTAGTGGTTCAGTCAGTTATCATTAAGTTTCACATACTGAATATCCAAAATCCCATTATTCTGTCCAGGCAACAGCTAGACAGCTGGTACCTCTAACAGCCAGCTTTCCCAAACCTGGTCCCCACCAATTTCCTAGCACCCTCTACTTCTATTTCCTTCTCCCTCAACTGTTACCACTGTTGTTAACCTGGACTACAAGCTATTATAGTTCAGGTAACAATGGCTTGTTAAGTTTCGTTCAAGTTTTGACCTCTGACTGGAAACAGCTTTCCCCCTTGTCTCTTGGGTAGACCAAATGTCCAGTTCAATGACACCTTCTGTGAAGGCATCCTCAGGTATCCTTTACCATTACCATCACTTACGGGGGGGCAAATTAAGTACAGTTTTATGGGTATGAGTCTATTATACTATATGCTTATTTATCAGAAGGAACTTTTTTGTACTTTATTCATTTCTGTATCCCAATATCTAGTCAATATCTGGCACACAATTCAGCATGTATTCAGAAAACATTTACTAAGCATCCAATCTATTCCTGACACTTTTCTAGATGCTAGGAATAAATTTCTCTATCTATATCTGACTTAAGGGAACTTACATTCTAGTGGAAGTGACGTGCAACACATAGTGAATACAGAATATATAATATACCTAGAGGAGCTGTCCCACGTTGAAGGTCAGGAACTGCGGCGGTAAGGAGATACCCCTCGTCCAAGGTAAGGAACAGCCGTGAAGAGACAACCCACACCAAGGTAAGAGAAACCCAAGTAAGATGGTAGGTGTTGCAAGAGAGCATCAGAGGGCAGGCACACTGAAACCATACTCACAGAAAACTAGTCAATCTAATCACACTAGGACCACAGCCTTGTCTAACTCAATGAAACCAAGCCATGTCTGCAGGGCAACCCAAGGCGGGCGGGTCATGGTGGAGAGGTCTGACAGAACGTGGTCCACTGGAGAAGGGAATGGCAAGCCACTTCAGTATTCTTGCCTTGAGAACCCCATGAACAGTATGAAAAGGCAAAATGATAGGATATCAAAAGAGAATCTCCCCAGGTCGTTAGGTGCCCAATATGCTACTGGAGATCAGTGGAGAAATAACTCCAGAAAGAATGAAGGGATGGAGCCAAAGCAAAAACAATACCCAGNCTTAAAGCTCAACATTCAGAAAATGAAGATCATGGCTTCCGGTCCCATCACTTCATGGGAAATAGATGGGGAAACAGTGGAAACGGTGTCAGACTTTGTTTTTTTGGGCTCCAAAATCACTACAGATGGTGACTGCAGCCATGAAATTAAAAGATGCTTACTCCTTGGAAGAAAAGTTATGACCAACCTGGATAGTATATTCAAAAGCAGAGACATTACTTTGCCGACTAAGGTCCGCCTAGTCAAGGCTATGGTTTTTCCTGTGGTCATGTATGGATGTGAAAGTTGGACTGTGAAGAGAGCTGAGCGCCGAAGAATGGATGCTTTTGAACTGTGGTGTTGGAGAAGACTCTTGAGAGTCCCTTGGACTGCAAGGAGATCCAACCATTCCATTCTGAAGGAGATCAACTCTGGGATTTCTTTGGAAGGAATGATGCTAAAGCTGAAACTCCAGTACTTTGGCCACCTGATGCGAAGAGTTGACTCATTGGAAAAGACTCTGATGTTGGGAGGGATTGGGGGCAGGAGGAGAAGGGGAGGACCGAGGATGAGATGGCTGGATGGCATCATGGAATCGATGGATGTGAGTCTGAGTGAACTCCGGGAGATGGTGATGGATAGGGAGGCCTGGCATGCTGCGATTCATGGGGTCGCAAAGAGTCGGACACGACTAAGCGACTGAACTGAACTGAACTAATTTCATTTATTTTCTCTCTAATCTTTATATCCTTCCTTTTGCTGACTTTCAGTTTTGTTTTCCTTTTTCAAATTCCTTTAAATGATGCTACATTTTTAATTTGAGATTTTTCTTATTTTTTGAGGTAGACCTGTCTCACTATAAACTTTCCACTGAGAACTGCTTTTTCTGTGGTCCATGGCTTCTGGAAAGTTGTGCTTTTATTTGTTATATTGGAACTTGTCAGGTTGTTTCCTGATTTCTCATTTAATTTCTTCATTGATTCATTAGTATTTTAATAGCATGTTATTTGGTCTCCAAGTGTTTGTGCTTTTCCCAGATTTCTTCCTGTAACTGATTTTTATTTTCATATGACTGTGATTGCAAAAAAAAATGCTTAATATAATTTCTATCCACTTAAATGTGTTGAGACTTATGCGGTGGCCTAGCATGTTTGTAATCTATACTGGAGAACATACATTTCACATGAAAAGAGTGTATATTCTACTGTTGTTCAATGGAATGTCCTATTTAGTCCAACTTGTTTGTTGTGCTCTTTAAGACTACTCTTGCTTTATTGATTTTCTGTCTGGATAACTAGTCCATAGATAACAGTGGGTTTTAAAGTCTTCTATTATATGATTGGACATTAATTCTTCTTTTATGTCTGTTATTATTTGCTTCATAGATTTTGTTTTTCCTGTATTGGGTTCATGTATGTTAATGAGTCTAATATTCCCTTGTATTATTCCTTTCTTTATAATAAATGTTCTTCATTGTGTTTTGCTAAAGACGTCATCCTCTTTCTGTTTTTTTTTTTTTAATTTGAATATCACTACACCTGATTTCTTGTCATTTTCATTTGCATGAATTATATTCTTCTATTCCCTTATTTGCAGTCTGTATGTATCTTTAGTTCTGAAGTGAATTTCTTGTAAGCACCACATAGATGTCTTATTTTTTAAACCAATCCACCACCCTATGTCTTTTGATTGGAACATTTCGTACATTGACATTCAAAGTGATTGTTAACATGTATGTATTTAGTGTCATTTTATTAACTTTTTTTTTTTTGTAGTTCTTCCCTATTCTTTTACTCTTCTTTTAGTTTCTTACCTTGTGTTTGATGATTTTCTTTACTGATATACTAGTGTTATTTTCTCTCTTGTTTTGTTCATCTATGGTCTATGGTAAGCTTTGATTAGTAGATACCATGGAGTTTATATAGGTGACCTATAAATATATGTATTTGTTTTAAACATATAATTCTTTATGTTAAAAAATACAGTCCTTTAAAGTTCAAACATTCAAAAATATCTACACTTTTTAGCCTTTCTACTGATACTTTGTGTTTTTGAAGTCATATTTTACATCTTCATGTTTATCCATTTACTTATGATTATATTTATACTTAATTTTACAATTTTTGTCTTAATATTTGTACTGCTTTGTTTAAGTTGGTGACACATAGACTTTATATATAATTGCCTACCAGTTGATTTTTCCTTTTCTATGGATAGATTCTTGTCACAGCCTTTTCTTATCTGCTTAAAGAAGACCATTTAACATTTCCTTTTCAGTAAGTTTATTACTGATAAATGTTTTTACTTTTTGTCTGATAAGTTCCTTATCTTTCCTTCAGATCTAAATGATAATCTTACCCGGTAGAGTATCACAGTTTTCAGATTCCCTCCCCCTCCTTTTAGCATTTTGAATAGGCCACTCATGTCTGTCCTGCAAAATTTTGTAGAAAAAATTATTTTGGAGTCTTACAGAAGTTTTCTAGTATATGACTTTTTTTTTATACTGCCTTTAACATTTTCTCTTTATTTTTAATTTATCTTTAATTTTTGCCATTTTCATTATGATTTGTCTTGATGTGTGTCTGTTTGGGTTTACCTTATTTGATACCATCTGTGTTTACTGTACCTTGATATCTGTTTCCTTCTTCAGGTTTGAAAAGTTTACAACCATGATTTCATCAAATATATCCTTTTTTCTTTCTTTTTATGGGATTCCTATAATGCTGATGGTGGTACATTTGATGCTATGCCAACAATCTCTCAAAAACCATTCTCATTTTGTAATTAATTTATGTTTGTTGTTCTGATTAGTTGATTTTCATACTCTGTCTTCCAGGCTACTGATGCACACTTTTGTATCACCTAACCTGCTGTCCATTCTATCTCATGTGTTTTTCATTTCAGTTGCTATATTCCTCACTATGATTGGATCTTTTTACATCTTCTAGTTCCTTGGTAAAATTATCACTGTGTTGATCTATTTTCCCAATACAGTTATTATTCTTATTACTAATGATTTGAATCCTTAATGGTAAATTATTTATTACTATTTCAGGAGTTGCATTTTGATAGTTTTTTCTTGCTTTTTCAATTGAGACAAATTCCTTTGTCTTCTCATTTTATCTTTGTCTATATGAAATTAGGTGAAATGATTAAAAATTATTTCTTGAAGGAGTGCCCCTCACATATAGTAAGGATATACTACATACAGTCTATAGTAGCTATATAGTCTACAGTATCTATATAGTCTATAGTAGCTCGGTAGCTGGTGTGAGAGCTATATTTGATGTGACCACTAGTCAAAGCATTTCTCTGGCAGCTGGAAGATGTGCTGTCAGCTATCATCTTTGTTGGTAGTAGAGTTGGAGTTGGAGGGGTTAGGACAGAGCTGGGTGTGAGGTGGAGCTTTCCCTCTGCTCAGTATTTGTCACACCCTATTTGTGATATCTTCAAGTCCTGAGAAATCTGTATGCAGATAGAACCTTATGGAATGACTGACTAGTTCCAAATTGGGAAAGGAGTATGACAAGACTGCATATTGTCACCCTGCTTATTTAATTTCTATGCAGAATACATCATGCAAAAATGCCTGGCTGGATGAATCACAAGATGGCTAGGAGAAATATCAACAACCTCAGATATGTAGATGATACCACTCTAATGTCAGACAGTGAAGAGGAACTGAAGAGTCTCTTGAGGGTGAAAGAGTAGGGCAAAAAAAGTGAATTAAAATTGACATTCAAAAGAATTAGATCACGGTATCCAGGTCCTTCACTTCATGGCAAATAGAAGCAGAAAAAGTAGAAGTAGAGACAGATTTTCTTTTCTTGGGCTCCAGTTTCACTGTGGATGATGAATGTGGCCATGAAATGAAAGGAAACTTGCTCTTTGGAAGAAAAGCTATGACAAACCTAGACAGCATATTGAAAAGCAGAGACATCAGTTTGCCATCAAAGATTCATCTAAACAAAGCTATGTTTGGTTTTTTTTTTCCCAGTAGTCATGTATGAATATTAGTGTTGGACCATAAAGAAGGCTGAGAGCTGAAGAATTAATAGTTTGGAATTGTCATTCTTGAGAAGACTCTTGAGATTCCCTTGGACTGAAAATAAATAAAACCAGTCAATCCTAAAGGAAATCAAGCCTGGATATTCATTGGAAGGACTGATGTGAAAGCTCCAACATGTTGGCCATCTAATGGGAAAAGTCAACTCATTGGAAAAAACCTCTGATGCTGGGAAAGATTGAAGGCAAAGGAAGAAGGCAGCAGAGGATGAGATGATTGGATAGTATCACTGACTCAATGGATATAAATTTGAGCAAACTGTGGGAGCTAGTGAAGGACAGGGAAGTCTAACATGCTGCAATCCATAAGTTGCCAAAGAGGCACAACTTAGTGACTGAACAATTTCAAGTTTCTGGGGAAGAAGCCCTGAGTATTGGGTGAGATTTGGTTCAGTAATCCCACAAGTGTGTGCTTTTCACCCTCCCAGTACTGGCATCCTTGCCCAGAGTGGAGCAGTACCCAAGCTGATGTGAGAACTTATAATGATTTGTGGGTCGCTTAGCTGCCATCAGTGATCTAGATTTCTGATTTGCTGACTGTGCAATCACCAGTAATGGCTGCCTTCTACTTCTTCAGATGCCACTTATGGTTTGAGCTGCCTCAGCCTCTAATGGTTGAGGTTTTCCCTAGGATGTAGCAGCCTTTGCTTCATTATGGAACTACAACATGAGGCAAGCACTGTGGTAGCATTCAGTTAGCTCAGGCTGGGGCATAACACTGAGGTTGCAATAAGCCAGTCAAAACCTCATGCAGTTTCAAGCCATTCTGTCTGTCCCGCTTTTGGTGTCCACAGGCATTCTTCACTTCTCATAAGTGGAAACTAGGCTTTCCACAGCCCTCTTATTAGTCAAGGGAGCTCATGTTCCTTTTATTGTATCCAAGGGCCAGTACCAAAAATATAAATCACTCAGTCCTCAGTGAAGTTTCCATCCATGTAACCCACTATTAATCTTTCTCTGATCCCCTTCTTGAGCTACAGGTCTGGGTCTTTTCCCTTCCTATCCTATTCTGTGTGGAATTTTCTCATAGCCTTTGTTGTATAGAAGTCTTTCTGCTAGTACCCAGTTAATTTTCAGTGACCACTGTTCCACATGTAAATGTATCTTTAATGTGTTCTTAGGGGGAGTTGAGTTCCACAGCCTCTTATTCAATCATTTTGATTCAAGTCCTTTCCTTTCATCTTTTAACTGTGCTACAACACTTTGCCTAACAGTCATTTTCAAAGGTTTCATTTTTGTTTCTTACTGATTGTATAGTACAGCAAGAGGAAACTAGATGGTCTGATTTACAGAATCTTAAATGGGAGACAAAGGGAATATTTCCTATTCTAGTTAATCCAACAAAGTAATGTTAAAACAAGAATTCACACTTGTATTTAGCATATCTGAGTCTTGTTTTAATACTCTGGCAGTGTCTTGAATAGCTCTATTCTCTGAGTTTTTATATAGTTAATTATACAGGAGGGAAAACTATATATTTTATAAACTATTATAATTTTAAATTTGATTCATATCAAGAACTGGGAATGAAAAGTCCCATGGAATGTTTATAGGGTATAACTTCATATAATTCTACCTCTTAAAATTCCATTTTATCTTAATGATTAAGGGAATATATTTAATATCATTTTCTAATAGCAATACCAAGGAAAGATGTGTGGTAGACTATAAAACCAAATTAAAAATGCATTATTTTGAGGAGAATAAAAAATAACTAGACAAAGAGAAATTATGCAGATGCTGTTCTGAATATTTATTCAGCGTTAAGTACCATTATCACTGCCAAAATATTACTTGATACTATTTTAGAAATATTAGGGATCCAGATATTCAAGACAATATGAAAATTACTAGGTTAGTAAATACATGTGAAAAATTAGAGCAAAAAATTGTCAGAGTGTAGGACATGATAATAGAAGATTTTATTTGGTCTGTTGTCCTATCTAGAACATGTCCTCTAAGAAGGCTAAATTCAATTGCTCTAAATTCAAGGGGGGGCTTTACCATTTATAATGCAATTTCACTATCATTTTTATTTACCTTTATCTTTATTATCAATATAAATGTAATAATATGTTTAAAGAAATAAGATACTGTGGTAAGAGCCAAGTAGTCTGAAATCAGTAATATATTTAATTAGGTTAATTTTACTAAGTTTTTAGTACTTGAACTACAGTTGTACTTCTTAAGAATTTATTCAGCACCTTTAAATACCACCAGCTTACAATTTTGGCAACAAAAATATTAAAAAGAACTAGAGGTCTGGCATTATGTTTTCTGTGTATTCATAACATAATGCCACATAAAAATATATCATATATAGATATGTACATGTGACAGAAATAAAGCTGCACACAAATTATGTTTCTGTAATTCACTATATTCAAGTATCTTAGAGATTATTAGTTCCCAGATAAATATACATATGTGTTTGCAGCAGTCTTCTTTAAAGGTTCTGTATGATACCATTGCAGTGTTTTGTTCAAAATATATATCGAGCCAATAGCAGTATTTGGGGAATACTATATTATGAAGCAAAAAGAAGAATAAACTAAAGGTATTGTTTAAGAAATTTATAATCCCTGAGTCACAGGGGCCAAGTGGTGGTACTCAACCACAAAGGCAAGGAGGTCATAATTACCTTAGCGGACAGAAGAATGAAAACAGCAATCAGAATAGTTTTGATGCCAAACTCTCAGCCTCTGTGCACTGGTGCAAAGAGTCGGACACGACTGAGCGACTGAACTGAACTGAATATACACAGCAGGTTAGTATAAAGTTTTTTCAATGAGGAAAAAAAAAGCAGAAAAGAAGTACTATCATAGGGAGGGGATTAAAATTTGAGAAAAGGTATCCAGGAAAGGCCTAACATAACAATGATACTAATAATAACTAAACAGCAATAATAACATTTGAATATTTACCAGATGGACAGGGAGGCCTGGCGTGCTGCAATTCATGGAGTCGCAAAGACTCGGACACGACTGAGCGACTGAACTGAACTGAATCAGTATCCTAACTGCTTTACACATATAAAGTGATGTAAAGCTAACCATAACCTCTCATTATTAGCCTCAGAAGGAAACAAATACTAAGAAGCAACTAGCCAAAGTCATATAGCTAAATCAATAAAGCAGTAAAGCCAGGATTAGAACCCAGGAATGCTTTTAACAGCTATGTATAACCACAGTTCAGTTAATGCTTGTGCTGAATAAATTCAGTAAATGAAATAAATGAATGTATAATACAGCAATATACTCAAAAGACAGAAATGTATATCAGTCTCAGAGGGCTAATACATTTGAGGAGCTTCAGAAATACAATGCATATATCAATACCCATGAAGACATCCTGACAAATAATAGGTCAGTGCTTGATACGAACAAAAAATGATAAGCACTGATCATTTCTCTACAACCTTAAAAATATATTTTTTTAAGTTTCTATATTACAATTACCGTAACTAAAAATTACACAAACAGTATCACAAAAATCACATGGAGATCATTAAAAAAACTTTTAAAAAGGGTACCCTAAAATAAGTAAGTCCTTTGAAGGCATTATCATTTCAATGATAATTAAATGTTGAAATTCATATTTTATACTGTAGCACAAGTTACTGTCATCTTCCAGTTTTCTGTATCAACAAAAAGGGTTAAACGAAACAACCAAGGTTCAAAACCTGTCTTCAAATGTCCCAAATATGCTTTACCAAGCAAACAGACAAAATCCAGTACAACTGTTGTTACTGAAGACCTGAATGACCTAAATTAAGTGATCTGCTCCCTACCTCCTTTCTCTTGCCATATTAGCTTGTTATTTAAGTGTCTAATCAGTGAATGTAAATAAACTAGGAAGCAAAGTGAAACCAAAGTGCTGCGAACACGACATTGGCATTCCTAGTTTCAAATCTTGAGGGCCTAAGAAGTATATCCTCAAATTTTGATTAAAATTATTGATATAATTATGAAGGAAATTATTGTTTTTATGTTTGGTAATTATCAAAATTTCTGCATATTTTGAGCATAAAATTTGAGCATAACACACTGTCAAAGAAAAGAGTTGTCTATGTAAAAACAGTTTGAAAAGTCAATCCAGATTAAGACAAAAATAAAACTGACCAAAAAAACCCAAAACATAAAGTAACTGTCTATAAACACAATACAAGGTGTTTATTTGCTGAGATATGAATTTCAAATACATTTCAAATTTCAAAAGCTACCAGAGGTTACATAAGATTTGGAAATGTTCAGGTTTCAACCAGAAGGGAGAAGGATCTCACTGAAACGTGGGGCAATCAGTAGAAACCAAAGCAGAATGACCCTCTTAATAGTAATGCTAACCTACTTTTCCATAAGAAATTGAATATACCACCAAAACAAATTAAAATCTGTTGAGAAGAAACCAACAAAATCCATACAACAGCATGATGAATGTCCAAAAGTCAATTAAAACTTACTAAACATAAAAAAATGGAAAAATGTGTTAACATATCAAGGGGAAAAAATCTGAGAAAAGAAAACAGACCCAGAAAAAAGAAAAAGATGATATTCTCAAAGATATAAACTTTAAAATGCTGCAAGTATATTACAGGATTTAATGAAAACTAGAAAAAAGATAATTACTTTGAAAAGAATCAAATGAATCTCTAAAGACGGAAAATACAGTATCTCAAATAGAAAAACTGGATACGCTTGGCAACAGATTCAACAGTGCACGGAAAAAAGATTCCTAAATTAAAGATGTGAAAATAGAAAGCAAAAAAAGAAACGAAGAACAGAGCATCAAGTACCTGCAAGAATATCAAGGGCAGGCTAAAAGTGGTGTAATTGTAGTCCCAGAAGGATAAGGAGTCAGAAAAAAATATCTGAAGAAATAAAGGCAAAAGAATTTCCATATTTGAGAAAAACTAAACCTGTATATTCAAGAAACTCACTGAACAAAAAACAAGCACAAAGAAACCATTCCAAAGCACATAATTAATAACTGAACTGCTAAAATCCAGTAATATTAAAAAAAAATTTTTTTAAGCAACCGAAGTAAGGGAAAACTTGTTTTAACAAGTTTAAATAAAGGAATAATGCCTTTAAAGTGCTAGGGGAAAAAACCTGTTACTTAAAATCGACATAAAGCAAAAATACCCTTCACAGATAAAGGACAAATAAAGACACTTTCAGATATACAAAAGCTCAGAACCTGTCACCAGTCTGTCACCTTGCTCTACCAGGAACACTGAAAGAAGTTCTTCAGGAAGAACAGTAGAACTGTACAACCAAGTGAAAGTAAAGTATGGATTAGTTAATAATAATGCATCAATATCAACTGTAACAAAGGTATCACACCAATGCAACATGTTAATAATAGGAAAAGGAGACAGATAAATGAGAGAGAGACAAGTATTAATATATGAGAACTCTGTACTTCCTGTTCAATTTTTCTATTAATCTGCTCTGATGCTGCTAAGTCGCTTCAGTCGTGTCTGACTCTGTGCGACCCCATAGACGGCAGCCCACCAGGCTCCCCGTCCCTGGGATTCTCCAGGCAAGAACACTGAAGTGGGTTGCCATTTCCTTCGCCAATGCATGAAAGTGAAGTCACTCAGTCGAGTCCGAACCTCAGCAAGCCCATGGACTGCAGCTTTCCAGGCTCCTCCACCCATGGGATTTTCCAAGCAAGAGTACTGGAGTGGGGTGCCATTGCCTTCTCCGATAAATCTGCTCTAAGAAACAGCAGATAAAAACTTATTTCTACACAAAGGAAGACCAATAGAAATGATGTATGAGTTTATTTTCTTTTAATTTTTAAAAAGTACAAGTTTGTAAAGCAAAAGTAGCAATAATCTAAAAAAATAACAACATGCAGCATAAAACAGATGATGACAATAGCACAAAAATGAGGGGAGAAAGGAAACCGAAATGCGCATCAACGGTGAATGAAAAAATTGTGATATAAACATATAAAGGAACACTAGGCAACAGTAAATTGGAACAAAATACTGATAGACATAAACATGGATTAACTGCAAAAAACATTTTGGTGAGGGAATAAATCCAGACACAGAATACATATTGTATGATTCAATTCAGGAATACATTTGCAAAATTCTGAGCAACCATCAAATACATACGAAAGTCAAACATTATGAAAACATATATACAACACCAAAAAGCTATACATACGTAGATAAGACCAAGAACAATCAGCATTATCTTTTGAGTCTTAGTTTTCTCATCTATAAAACACTATAGTAATAGTTCATATACTTCATAAATTTAGTTATAAGAATTAAATAAGCATACATACTTAGCATATTGCCTGACATACAGTACAAGCTCAATAAGTGCTAGCTTTGTAAAGAAATAACCCAGAAAAGGAGGCAAATGGAAGAGACGGAGAATGCCACTGGAAGTCAACTGGTCAGCAATAATCCTATTAAAAAATGATCACTTTGTTGAAGAAATCAGAAATCAAAAACTGTATACATGCGTGCGTGCATGCATGCTGAGTGTCCAACTCTTTTTGACCCTATGGACTGTAGTCTGTCAGGCTTCTTTGTCCATAGGAATTCTCCAGGCATGAACACTGGGGTGAAAGACAGAAATGTAGATCAATGGAACAAAACAGAAAGCCCAGAGATAAATCCATGCACCTATGGACATCTTATCTGTGATAAAGGATCAAAAAGACAATCTCTTTAACAAGTGGTGCTGCGAAAACTTGTCAATCACCTGTAAAAGAATGAAACTAGAACATTTTCTAACACCATACACAAAACTAAACTCAAAATTGATTAAAGATAAATGTAAGACCAGAAACTACAAAACTTGTAGAGGAAAATATAAATCACATAAATCACAAAAACATAAGCATACGCACAGAGGAAACCACAAAAACATAAATCACAAAAACGTAAGAGACATAAATCACAGCAAGATCCTCTATGACCCATTCCCCAGAGTAATGGAAATATAAGCAAAAATAAACAATTGGGACCTAATTAAGCTTTTGCACAACAAAAGAAACTATAAGCAAGGTGAAAAGGGCAGCCTTCATAATGGGAGAAAATAACAGCAAATGAAGCAATTGACAAAAAATTAATCTCCAAAATATACAAGCAGCTTATGTAGCTCAATACCAGAAAAACGAACAACCCAATCAAAAAGTGGGCCAAAGAATTAAACAGACATTTCTCCAAAGAAGACATACAGATGGCTAACAAACACGTGAAAAGATGCTCAACAGCACTCATTATCAGAGAAATGCAAATCAAAACCACAATGAGGTGCCAGCTCGCACCAGTCAGAATGGCCATCATCATAAAGTCTATAAACAATAGACGGTGTGGAGAAAAGGGAACCCTCTTACACACTGGTGGGAATGCAAACTGGTACAGCTACTATAGAGAAGTGTAGAGATTCCTTAAAAAACTGGAAATAGAACTGCCATATGACCCAGCAATCCCACTACTGGGCATACACACCAAGGAAAGCAGAATTGAAAGAGACACATGTACCCCAATGTTCATTGCAGCACTGTTTACAATAGCCAGGACATGGAAGCAACCTAGATGTCCACTGGCAGGTGAATGGATAAGGAAGTTGTGGTGCATATCAGCTATAAAAAAGAACACATTTGAGTCAGTTCTAATGAGGTGGACAAAACTAGAGCCTATTAGAGAGATGTAAGTTAGAAAGAGAAATACCAGTACAGTATATTAATGCATATATGTGGAATTTAGAAAGACAGTAATGATGATCCTATATACAAGACAGCAAGAGACACAGATGTAAAGAACAGATGTTTGGACTGTGTGAGAGAAGGGGAGGGTGGGATGATTTCAGAGAATAGCACTGAAAAATGTATATTACCATATGTAAAACAGATGACTAGTGCAAGTTCAATGCATGAAGCAGGGCGCTCAAAGCCGGTGCTCTGGGACAACCCAGAGGGATGGGGTGGGGAGGGAGGTGGAAGGGGGATTAAGGATGGGGGGACACATGTATACCTGTGGGTGATTCATGTCGATGTATGGCAAAAACCACCACAATCTTGTAAAGTAATTATACTCCAATTAAAATAAATTGATTTTTAAAAAAACCTGGGGTAAAAAAAATACTGGAGTGGGTTGCCATACCCTCCTCCAGGGGACCTTCCTGGCCCAGGGATCGAAACCTCCTCTCTTATGTCTCCTGCATTACCTGGGACGCCCAAACATTGTACACAGCAAAGGCCAAATGAGACATTTTGGAATATATTTGGGATCATTTAATATAACGCTAGAATTGAAAAAAAAAATACTACTGAGGCCTTAAAAGCATAGATTTATAAACACATAAAAAGATACTAAGCCACAAGAAACAATACCTTTTTGTTCATTTCACAGAGGCAAACATTGAAGGAAGAAAGTGATTTCAAGTACACAGGAAACTAGGGACTTTCCAAATACAGGAGGTAAGAAAGATGACACAAATGAAAGCAAGTGTGAACAAAAACAGCAAAGCAGAGTGTAGAATGGATGGATGGGCATAACGCAATTATGCACCACCTTGAAAACAGGAAAGCATTTCAGCCTACTACTACAAAAAATACAAAAATAAGACAAAGGCAAGACTAATCCTGCCGAGTGGAATAATGCACAGTTTCAGCATCAGTATAATGTTAAAAACCTGGGTTCTTATACAATGCCCACTAAAACACAATCTGTTACATTCTTAGCCAGCAAATGGAGAAAGCATCATTTGCGTTAAAACGTGATAGTATACTGATGCCAAGAAATGCCCATCTTCCTCCATGCCCTTCCACTTCCATCTGCTTCCCCCAAAGTACCCATTTACTCCGAAACATCTCTTCACACAGCCTCTGTTTAAAAATAAAAATAAAAAAGGAAATAGCTTTGAGATATAATTCACATGCCATAGAATTCATACATTTCAAGTATATACACTTGGATTTTTTTATATTCACAAGAATATGCAACCATCACCAGTAATTCTAGAACATTTTCATCACCCTTAAAAGAAACTTTATCTCTGCAGTCACTCTCTACTCCCTATTCCCAACCCACACCCCAAGCCCTACAGTTAGGCATCAACTTTGTATCTCTCTAGAACTGCCTATTCTGAACATTTCCTATAAATTGAACCACAGTATGATCTTCCATGACTAGCTTATTTCACTTAACTGTTTTCAAGATCCATTCCTTACAGCACGCATCAGTACTCCAACCCACCACATTTTATTTATTCATTCATCAGTTGACGGACATCTGAGTTGTTTCCACTTTTTACCTATTATAACTAATGCTGCTATGAGCAATGGTATATGAGTTTTGCACCCCACCCCAGTACTCTTGCCTGGAAAATCCAATGGACGGAGTAGCCTGGTGGGCTGCAGTCCATGGGGTCGCTAACAGTCGGACAGACTGAGCGACTTCACTTTCACTTTTCTCTTTCATGCATTGGAGAAGGAAATGGCAACCCACTCCAGTATTCTTGCCTGGAGAATCCCAGGGATGGGGGAGCCTGGTGGGCTGCCGTCTATGGGGTCACACAGAGTCGGACACGACTGAAGTGACTTAGCAGCAGCATGTGTTCATTTCTACTGTTATAATATCTTTGCATTTTATTTTCTATAATCTTGCTTCATTATGGTATCTAACATCTTCCCCATAATGATACACATATCTGAAGTTAAGCCACAAATGACTAAGCATTTTACATAAATTACTAGTTCCTATTTTATTCTCCAAATAATTATCACCCTCAAATCTATAATCAGCAACCATACTGACAGCATTCATATTAAAATTTAGTATTAACATTTATTACATGTTCTGATACGGCTGTATTTCACCAAGTAGAGGATGTTACATCTCAAATGCTGAAGCTCCGTCTGTCCTATGCTTCAACCCAACCTTAAGGGCTAACACTCCTAGTATTCCTTGTCAGGCATATAGTTACTGGAATTTATCATTTTTTACAGTCCTCAACCACTCAAACCCCAATAACAAAAAGAATATTTTGTTCACAAAAAAAATTTTTTAATAAACACACTTTAAAATTTCACACTAGGCACTTAACATGATGAATAGCCAAATATACATCACTTTGGTTAAACAGTCTGGTAAGTTGCCAAAGTGTGTCAAACAGATGTCCATATTAATAAGGATGTTGGCCAGAATCTAGAAAAAATTTGAACACTTTATTTCCTACAGTTTGAATTGGAATATGCCTCAGAGGTCTTTTTAGGAAGACAAGCTCTAAAACTTAAGAAATGAAATGGAATCCAGGCGTAAAATTCAGACTACCAGTCTAATCCACATCAAAAGAGGGTTCGGTCTATTTAAAACTAATAGTAACAACAAAAATATCTGCACTAATGGAAAAGAAAAAACCCAAACCACCCTAAAGTTATTCTCAAAGATAAATACTATAACTTGGGATTTTCACTGCAAATAATTTGATATTGTCAAAGGGCCGCTTTGAGCCTTAAAATAGAGAGGTGGGGGCCTTTAGATTATCCCGACAGTATTACCTCCGCTTGCATTCTGGTGTAACTTTTCTAAGTGGCACAGAATTAGGAAGACTTACAGCTACTGCCCTAAGAACTGTACAGCATCTACTACTTGTTACACTGACAACATATCCTAGGAGAGCTGTGGCAATTATAAACCACTGCAACAGTTTACTTCCCTGCTAAGCAGATCCATGGAAGTGCACGCGTCAAAATTTCATCTACTGTGTCTCCTAGCAGAAAAAAATGTTCAGAATTACTGATCCAGACCAGCAGCAGCAGTTCAGTCCAAAACCTCAGTTCAGCCCAAATCTGAGGGTAAAATCTAGGGTAATTTTAAAGACAGAAATTTAATAGATAACTATATATCCACTAAAAATCAACATGAAAATGCAAGAATAAGACACAAGCATAAAACCTTCAATGCAGTGTGTATACATCTACTGCCTTTATTATAACATCAAACATGGTAGGTACAAAATGACAGATACAAAGTTTAATGGAGGATTTCAAAAGAAAAGCCTCCTAATTGGAAGGAATCAGTTCTTTATGGAGAACACAGCATTTGGCCTAACATGGAAAGGCAATCAAGAAGTGAGATTCAGAGAAGAGGGAGAAAAGAATATCTATCTTTATACATGTCTTCTACTTGAAAGGCATATATTCCCACGAATTTATTTCAAATAATCAAAGAATGGGGCTAGAACTGTCCTTTTTAAACAAGTGTTGTTAAGTATTATTCTTTAAGGAACCAAGCTTTATTAGACATATCATCTTCCCTATCTCATTATATTGGTGTATTAGTATTAAAGAAGGCCCTGGTCAATTCCAAGTTTAAAAGACTTTTCACCAGCACTTACTCAGCTGAAGAGCCAAGCTGAGCCTGCTCCACATCCAGAGTGCTCTGCAGCCTGGTTTCATGCTCTCTCCCCTGTTTACCACTTTCTACCTCTGAGCCAAACAACACAGTGATCTCTCTCTGTTTCCAAGGCAGATCATTCAATATCACAGTAATCCAAGTCTATGCCCCAACCAGTAATGCTGAAGAAGCTGCAGTTGAACAGTTCTATAAAGATCTACAAGACCTTCTAGAAGTAACACCAAAAATAAGATGTCCTTTTCATCACAGGGGACTGGAATGCAAAAGTAGGAAGTCAAGAGATACATGGAGTAGCAGGCAAAATTGGGGTTGGAGTACAGAATGAAGCAGAGCAAAGGCTAACTGAGTTTTGCCAAGAGAATACACTCGTCATAGCAAACACCCTCTTCCAACAACACAAGAGAAGACTTTACACATGGACACCACCAGATGGTCCACACCGAAATCAGACATTATATTCTTTGCAGCCAAAGATGGAGAAGCTCTATAAAGTCAGCAAAAACAAGACGGGGAGTTGACTGTGGTTCAGATCATGAATTCATTATTGCCAAATTCAGACTTAAATTGAAGAAAATAGGGAAAACCACTAGACCATTCAGATATGATCCAAATAAAATCCCTTATGACTGTACAGTGACAGGGTATAATGAAATATAATGAAAGTGAAAGTGAAATATATATTCAAGGGATTAGATCTGACAGACAGAGTGCCTGAAGACCTATGGATGGAGGTTCGTGACACTGTAGAGGAGGCAGTGATCAAGACCATCCCCAAAAAAGGCAGAGGAACCAGAGATCAAATTGCCAACATCCGCTGATGACAATATACAGCCTTGACATACTCCTTTTCCTATTTGAAACCAGTCTGTTGTTAAATGTCCAGTTCGAACTGTTGCTTCCTGACCTGCATACAGGTTTCTCAAGAGGCAGGTCAGGTGGTCTGGTATTCCCATCTCTTTCAGAATTTTCCACAGTTTATTGTGATCCACACAGTCAAAGGCTTTGACATAGTCAATAAAGCAGAAATAGATGTTTCTCTCGGGGAAGGCAATGGCACCCCACCCCAGTACTCTTGCCTGGAAAATCCAATGGACGGAGTAGCCTGGTGGGCTAGAGTCCATGGGGTCACTAACAGTCGGACAGACTGAGCGACTTCACTTTCACTTTTCTCTTTCATGCATTGGAGAAGGAAATGGCAACCCACTCCAGTATTCTTGCCTGGAGAATCCCAGGGATGGGGGAGCCTGGTGGGCTGCCATCTATGGGGTCACACAGAGTTGACACGACTGAAGCGACTTAGCAGCAGCAGCAGCAGCAGATATTTTTCTGGAACTCTCTTGCTTTTTTGATGATCCAGTGGATGTTGGCAATTTGATCTCTGGTTCCTCTGCCTTTTCTAAATCCAGCTTGAACATTTAGAAGTTCACAGTTCATGTACTATTGAAGCCTGGCTTGGAGAATTTTGAGTGTTAATTTTCTAGCATGTGAGATGAGTGCAGTTGTGTGGTAGTTTGGACATCCTTTGGCATTGCCTTTCTTTGGGATTGGAATGAAAACTGACCTTTTCCAGTCCTGTGGCTACTGCTGAGTTTTCCAAATTTGCTGATAAATTGAGTGCAGCACTTTTACACCATCATCTTTTAGGATTTAAAATAGCTCAACTGGAATTTCATCACCTCCACTAGCTTTGTTTATAGTGATGCCTCCTAAGGTCCACTTGACTTCACATTCCAGGATGCCTGGCTCTAGGTGAGTGATNGACACGACTTAAGTGACTTAGCAGCAGCAGCAGCAGCAGATATTTTTCTGGAACTCTCTTGCTTTTTTGATGATCCAGTGGATGTTGGCAATTTGATCTCTGGTTCCTCTGCCTTTTCTAAATCCAGCTTGAACATTTAGAAGTTCACAGTTCATGTACTATTGAAGCCTGGCTTGGAGAATTTTGAGTGTTAATTTTCTAGCATGTGAGATGAGTGCAGTTGTGTGGTAGTTTGGACATCCTTTGGCATTGCCTTTCTTTGGGATTGGAATGAAAACTGACCTTTTCCAGTCCTGTGGCTACTGCTGAGTTTTCCAAATTTGCTGATAAATTGAGTGCAGCACTTTTACACCATCATCTTTTAGGATTTAAAATAGCTCAACTGGAATTTCATCACCTCCACTAGCTTTGTTTATAGTGATGCCTCCTAAGGTCCACTTGACTTCACATTCCAGGATGCCTGGCTCTAGGTGAGTGATCACACCATTGTGGTTATCCGGGTCATGAAGATCTTTTTTGTACAGTTCTTCTGTGTACTATTCCCTTGTGGCTCAGCTGATAAAGAATCTGTCTGCAATGCAGGAGACCTGGGTTCAATCCCTGGGTTGGGAAGATCCCCTGGAGAAGAGAAAAGAGAGTTCCAGAAAAAAACCTACTTCTGTTTTATTGACTATGTCAAAGCCTTTGACTTATGGATGACAACAAACTGTGGAAAATTTTTCAAGAGATGGAAATACCAAGACCACCTGACCTGCCTCTTGAGAAATCTGTATGCAGGTCAAGAAGCAACAGTTAGAACCGAACATGGAACAACAGACTAGTCCCAAATTTGGTAGGAGTACGTCAAGGCTGTATATTGTCACCTTGCTTATTTGATTTATATGCAGAGTACATCATGAGAAATGCTGGGCTGGATGGAAGCACAAGCTGGAATCAAGACTGCCGGGAGAAATATCAATAACCTCAGATATGCAGATGACAGCACCCTTATGGCAGAAAGCAAAGAAGAACTAAAGAGCCTCTTGACCAAAGTGAAAGAAGAGAATGAAAAGTTTGGCTTAAAACAACATTCAAAAAACAAAGTTCTTGGCATCCGGTCCCATCATTTCATGGCAAAAAATGAGGAAATACTGGAAACAGAAACAGACTTTATTTTGGGGGGCTTCAAAACCACTGCAGATGGTGAGTGCAGTCAGGAAATTAAAGACCCTTGCTCCTTGGAAGAAAAGTTATGGCCAACCTAGACAGCATATTAAAAGGCAGAGACATCATTTTGCCAACAAAGGTCCATCTAGTCAAAGCTATGGTTTTTCCAGTAGTCAGGTATAGATGTGAGAGCTGGACTATAAAGAAGGCTGAGCACTGAAGAATTGATGCTTTTGAACTATGGTGTTTGAGAAGACTCTTTAGAGTCCCTTGGACTGCAAAGAGATCCAACCAGTCAATCCTAAAGGAAATCAGTGCTGAATACTCATTGGAAGGGCTGATGAGGAAGCTGAAACTCCAATACTCTGGCCACCTGATATGAAGAACTGACTCACTGGATAAGACCCTGATGCTGGGAAAGACTGAGGGCAGGAGGAGAAGGAGATGACAAAGGATGAGATAGTTGGATGGCATCACTGACTCGATAGACATGAGTGTGAGCAAGCTCCAGGAGTTGCTGATGGACAGGGAAGCCTGGCGTGCTGTAGTCCATAGGGTCACAAAGAGTTGGACAGGTCCGAGCAACTGAACTGAACTTCTGAGCCAAACTGGGTTCAGTACATGTGGAATATCTTTTGTGGAATATATTTTCTACATTTCTGACAATAAAGCTTGACATCCAGTTCAAACATCAATTCTCCCATGAAGCGTCACCTGGTCACTTCTAAACTCTTCCTTCCCTGAACTCCCTATTCTATACATTGTGTCTAAGATTTACACATCACATGGTAATTAATGTAGCACAGTAATAAATAGGGTTTTATCCTTTCTACACAATCACCAACTAGAAGCAAAGAGCTATAGCTTATATGTGCTTATGTTTCTGCATCAATGATACAGAAACAATAGTTAAAGCAGTGACAATGGAGAATGAAAAAAATACAAAAGGAAGGCGCAAGGGAACAGATCCATGGACATTGCTTCCAGGCTACCATATTTACCAGGAATAAAAGGGGTAGAGCAATGAAAATAAACTGTATAAAATGCCTGTCAAGTCATTATTTATGACTTATGGAAGCTATGAAAAAAGAAATGAAAGCTCATATATGAGGTACAAAAGACAGGCAGCTGGGCATAAGTACTGACTGACTGCCTTTAAACACCATGAAAAAGGCCGGAGGAAAATTCCAAAAACACATCATTAATAATAAAAGGTTTTGATTTATATTATGAAAGATTTCTGATGTTTAAAGTCAACAAGCCTTTTAATTCTGGCCTATATTTTTAAAAATAAATGTATGATGACTAGTAGAACATGTCAATTTCTACTCCAACAATATAAAACACTGACCAAAAACTTGTTAATTCTATGGAAAGAAATGTTTAAATGTAATAAATATTTTAAGCAACTAAATTCTAGAAACCAAGCATAAATAACTTCCAACTTTAGGTGAAACTTCTCATGTTAAAAAGACAGAGATATAAAGTATGTAAGATAGAGAACTAATCAACTTTAGCTACAATAAACATAGTGCTAACCTATTAAACACAATAAAATGTGTACAACCAAGAAATAACAAAATACCTACAGTTTATTGTAATCAAAGGACAACAGTTCAAATCATAAATCTGAGAAGGCTGCAAAGAAGTAGAAAAACAATGAGAAGAGATACAAGTAGTTTAACTTTCAAAGAAGTCAACATCTATCAGATCAATTTCCAAGTTTAGAAATTATCTTTTTCAAAAAGGTATTATATTAATACTGTCACTAGAATAAATAAGTACCAAGTCTTAGATTGAATATAGGTCTATAACTCATTCATATTATAATAAAACCAAGGTGTTTCTAATATACATTATTGAAATAAATCTTTGAATTAATAACAACACAAAAAAGTACTTAAGACTCTTGTAATTACCTAGTACCTGCATTTGTATGCCAGCAGAATGAAGTAAGAATATTTAAACTAGCTTATTTTTCCTACAAGGTACTTTCTAAAGTCTCCAGCTCAGCAATGGAAGTTGACTTACTTAATTTCTTTTCATAACTAAATGCTTTGTAGCACCAATAGCCTAAGTAACAGATTCCTGCTCTCCGTCCCCTAAAAGTAGACATCTAGTGAGGATGCTGGTGGTAGCATTATCTAAGTAACTAAAGATATTCCCCCTATTCTCTGGTGGCTCAGATGGTAAAGAATTCACCTGCAGTGAGGGAGACTGGGTTCAATCCCTGGGTTGGGAAGATCCCCTGGAGAAAGGCATGGCAACCCACTCCAGTATTCTTGCCTGGTNATATTCCCCCTATTCTCTGGTGGCTCAGATGGTAAAGAATTCACCTGCAGTGAGGGAGACTGGGTTCAATCCCTGGGTTGGGAAGATCCCCTGGAGAAAGGCATGGCAACCCACTCCAGTATTCTTGCCTGGTGAATCCCCATAGACAGAGGAGCCTAGTGGGCTGCAGACCATGGGGTCGCAAAGAGTTGGACACAACTGAGCAACTAAGCACAACACAACCCATATGAAAAAAATGAGGAAAAGGAAATTCTACTCAAAGCCAAGCTTTCAGCACAGCCTGAAGACCAAAAACAACAACAACAAAACAACTAGGATTAGAAACAGAAAAACTACCAAATCTCAATGCTTGACCTCTGTCACTCCACCCCCACTAAACCACAAGGCTTGGTGCCAGCAAACAGGCCTTAGGGTCATTTGCAAAGACTACCAAAAATATTAAACCCACTTTCTAAATCTGGGAAAATACTGGAGAAAATGGGCAGATCAGACCACAGAATATAGGCAAGGAAGTTCAAACTTCTGGTGATTTAAACGAATAGGTATTTAAAGTGTGATCCACCATGTAAAGTGGTACAACCTTGAAGCACAACGCTCTGGTAGAAGACAGAAAAAAAAGAGGAGTGTCCTCTGGCAACTGGATGGTAAAAGGAAAAAGGAAAAGGGGAAAATTTAAGGCCTTGCTAGACCAAAAAGAATCACAGAAATGGAAGTCTCACATTCCATCTCTTCAACCATTAAAACAGACAAATAAAAACTACTGAAGTAACAGGACTATTCTATACTGACAGAAGAGGGCACCGTTAAACTAGGAATACTGTAAAAAAACCCACTACCATAAAAATGAATAAAAGAAAAGTGCAATCTAGAAAATCAGGGAACAGAATCTGACATATCATGTGAGGGAAAAACCCTACCAAAAATAACCTCAAAGCAGGAAAAAAATCTGTAAGTCAGTATTCCAAACAGAATTAAATATATTCTATTAATATAGTATCCCTAGTAATTAAGAACTATTATATTAATAATTGGATTAATATATTCAAACAAGCATTTGAGGATATTAAAACCACTTTGACTCAGCAATCGAAAAACTAAAAACAAAAACAAGAAAGTTAAAAGTAACTGAATTTAAAAAATTAGAAAAAAAATTACAGAAATGAAGAATAAATTGCAAGGCACCCAAGGAAGAATTATCTCAAATGAAAATGATCTACCACAGTCCATAATATAACAGCATCTGTTATGAGCCACATCCATCCACATCTAGTGTTGTTTCATCTGATTTCAGGTTAACTATCTACGACTTCATAATAATTCACAAGCCACAACCCTTCCAAAATTCATCTACATTAGCAAACTTCATGTCTGTCCCATACTAAAAAAGCATATTTACTCTTTATGATTACTTAAACCATTTAATACAGTTAAAACTGTATTTAACCACAGTTAAAACCATGGCTGCTATTAAATAGGTTTATTAGGTTCCTGTGTGTGTGTCTTCAGTTGCTTTAGTATGTCTGACTCTTTGAGATCCCAAGGACTGTAGACTGCCAGGCTCCTCTGTCCACGGGATTTTCCAGGCAAGAATACTAGAGCAGGTTGCCATTTCCTCCTTCAAGGGATCTTCACAAACCAGGGACTGAACCCACACCTCCTGCACTGCAGGCAGATTCTTTACCACTGAGCCAAAGGGGAAGCCTTTAATGTGTCACTGACAAAGTCTGAGTATGTTCTCCTAGATCCCCCACTGATGCCACAAACCCCATGATCTTTACTACACAACTCTGCACAGCACAATGATTTTTAGGAACACACACACTACGTTTTAGTGGAACCAACTGTAGATGTGAATGTATGGGTTGGTATACACATATTTCTTAGCTCTGCTGAGAAGGCATAGAAACAGTGATACCTCAGGGGCAATTAGCACACCTAGCACCCAGATCTTGGTTTCTAAATGTCATCCTCCAATAAAAGGAGCCAAGGCTCTTCAGAAAAGAGGGTGATTCCAGGACTGGGAAAGGTAAAATACAAGATGAGCCTGGAGCAATTAAACAGCCTCCTGCTTTGTTAAGAAAATTGTGTTTATTTGTTGTGGGTTTTTTCTTTTTTTGCTTGTTTAAGAAAATCTTAACTGCAACCATAAAATTAAAAGACACTTGATCCTTGCAAGAAAAGCTATGACAAACCTAGACAGTGTACTAAAATCTTTGTCAACCGAAGTTCATACAGTCAAAGCTATGGTCTTGGCAGTAGCCATGTACGGATGTGAGAGCTGAACCATAAAGAAGGCTGCATGCCAAAGAACTGATGCTTTTGAATTGTGGTGCTGGAGAAGGCTCTTGAGAGTTCCTGGGACACCAAGGAAATCAAACCAGTCAGTTCTAAAAGAAATCAACCCTGAATATTCATTGGAAGGACTGATGAGGAAACTGAAAGCTCCAACACTTTGGCCACGTGATGCACAGTCAACTCAATGGGAAAGACCCCGATGCTAGGAAAGACTGAGGACAGGAGAAGGGGGAGATAGACGATGAGATGGCTGGATGGCATCAATGACTCAATGGATATGCTGCTGCTGCTGCTAAGTTGCTTCAGTCATGTCCGACTCTGTGAGACCCCATAGAAAGCAGCCCACCAGGCTCCGCCTTCTCCAATGCATGAAAGTGAAAAGTGAAAGTGAAATCGCTCAGTCTTGTCCTACTCTTCGCGACCCCATGAACTGCAGCCTACCAGGCTCCTCTGTCCATGGGATATGCCAGGCAAGAGTACTGGAGTGGGCTGCCATTACCTTCTCCACAAGGACATGAGTTTGAGCAAACTCAGGAAGACGGTGGAGGATAGGAAAGCTTGGCGTGCTGCAGTCCATGGGGTCAAAAAGAGTTGGACACAACAACTGACAAACAACATCAATTGAGAACATAGTATTTGAAAGATTTCACTTTTATTTTCTAAGGTCCAACACTGAAAATCTTGAGATAATCAAAAGAGAGTTACTCTGCCTTAAGGCAACCACACAGGCTTTTTTAAATAGACAATTCCTCCTCTTTCCCTGCCCATTACACATCTTCACTTCCACTCCTCTTCAAATACCCATTCCATGGCCAACTTCTTAGACATTGTCATTAGCAGGAACTGTTCCACTTCTAAGAGTAAATTATTCATCCCACTCTGACTATACCCTCTTAATCCACCTAAGCAGTCTATCACAAGTAAATTCATCATCTTCCTCCAGAGCCTAATCCTCTCTTGTGCTTCCTATTTCAGTAAACTCATTCAGTCAACTGCCCAAGCTATAAATCTAATCATTACCCTATACTCTTTCTCTTTCACCTTCCACAAGCCCCCACTATCTATCTTCTCAAATTCAACTATTTCTTCAATCTTCATTCCACTACCATAGTCCAGCCACCTAAGCCCTTTTAACTAGTTTTTTGTAATATCCTCCTCAATTACTCTCCCTACCTACCAATTTTAACTCTCTGCAAAGAAGCTGACACAGAGCAATCAGTATTACCTTTTAATTTCCTGCCAGGCTTAAGATGCTGAGATTTTCCCTAAAACACAATACAAATTCGCTTGGTTGTGTCCAACTCTCTGTGACCCCATGGACTGTAGACTATCAGGCTCCTCGGTCCATGGGATTTTCCAGGCAAGAATACTGGAGTGGGTTCCATTTCCTTCTCTAGGGGATCTTTCCGACCCTGGGATCGAACCTGGGTCTCCTGCATTGTAGGTAGATGCTTTACCGTCTGAGCTACCAGGAAAGCCCCACAAATTCCTTAACATAGCTTAAAGGGCTCTTCAAATCTGGTCCCTACTTCTCTCTCCAGTGTCATCTCTCTGGCATTGCTTGATTCATCCATAGGTACTCTTTGAGTTTCTCCAAGCAATCTAAGTTCCCTAAGCATATCTCACATCTTTATTACAGGTCTGGTACACTCTACCCGTTCTCTTCACAAAGCTAAGTCCTATTCACCCTTTAGACTTCAACCTAAGTTGAAGAAGTCACTGGAATAAACTTTCCTCAGTTTAGTTGATCAGTCATGTCTAATGCTTTGTGACCCCATGGACTGCAGCATGCCAGGCCTTCCTGGCCATCACCAACTCCTGGAGTTTGCCCAAACTCACATACATCCAGTCGGTGATGTCATCCAACCATCTCATCCTCTGTGGTCCCTTTCTCCTCCTGCCCTCAATCTTTCCCAGGATCAGGGTCTTTTCCAATGAGTCAGTTCTTTGCATCAGGTGGCCAANGCCATCACCAACTCCTGGAGTTTGCCCAAACTCACATACATCCAGTCGGTGATGTCATCCAACCATCTCATCCTCTGTGGTCCCTTTCTCCTCCTGCCCTCAATCTTTCCCAGGATCAGGGTCTTTTCCAATGAGTCAGTTCTTTGCATCAGGTGGCCAAAGTATTGGAGCTTCAGCTTCAACAACAGTCCTTCCGATGAATATTCAGGCCGGACTTCCTTTAGGATGGACTGGCTGGAATTCCCTGAAACTGGGTGAACTGTGCCTTCTATGTGCTCCTGCAGCACTCCACACATCAAGCACACAACAAGTGTTCATTCTTATTCCTCATCACCTAGCCCTGTGGACTGAATAAGATAATGAAAACCAAACTATGAAATAAATTACCAAAGTAATACAATGCTTGCAAAGAATTGGAACCCAATGACTTCTGGCTCAGGAACACAATATTCTTTCCACTATACTTTGTAGCACTTAATTTTATTTTCATAAACAAGTCAATGTTAATTAGATATAAAGCATATAACCTAGAGTTGAAAAGCATATAACCTAGATATCATCTCATTTTATCATTAAAGTGAAGCCCAGAAAGGGCTAAAGAACACTACAAAACAGCAATGCCAGGATTAGTCACTTTGATGTTCTTTAATTACATACTTTAGTCTCAGGAATAAGGTTTTTAAAATTTTAAAGCTGAAAAACTTTTTAGTTCAAGGTTAGCAGAACTATTAAAAACAAAACAAATGAATCATCAATTCACTTAAAAGTTTCCAAAAAATTTTAACAAAACACAAGATTATTTAACTATGGTATAACACTAATAAAAATAATAGTTATTATATTTATAATATAAACAACACATGGGTACCAATCATGTTCAAGGCACTGTGAAACATACTCACTGAACAAAGATACAAAACAGAATTCCTATTTCCACAAAGTTTAAAATAAGTTTTGGAAAATGAGACCCAACCATTACAAAATTAAACAGAAAAATTACAGGACAAATTAGTCACTTAAATGGTTAACAGTTTCAAAAGAAGTGATTCTGTTGCAAGATATTTCAGGAATGTAAAGAAAAATTACAATCTACTACCTGAGCAATCAGTATAAACTCAAAATTTCTTAGCTCGGTCAGCTGAAAGGGCTCAAAACAATGATATTCCAGTGTCAAAAAGCTTACCTGCTGTCCAGTTCTTGATTTCTAAATACTCTGACCCAATGAAAGAAACCAGGACTCCTTGAAGAAATGGCTGATTCTAGGACAGCAGAAAAAGCAGACAATGAACCTGGAATATCTTTTGTCTCAAAAGGAATGAAGTGCTCCAAAAATGATAGGAATGTGTCAAAACAATCAATGAGTTAACTTGAAAGAGCTCCCACTGACCAAATCTGAGTTAATTTGGAACATCAAAGTGAATACTGACAAGTAATGAGAGAATAACCTATAACCTACTTAATTAAAAAAAAAGAATCTCTGAATTTATATTGATATTAAATAAACAAATGAGAAGAAAAAGCTCTAATTTACAACTTAATAGAAGGCCAACTAACAAATGTAGAAGAAACAGTAAAAAAAAAAAAAAAAAAAACAAAACCACTTCAGAACCACTGTACAATAACTGATTCAGGCAAAAATCAACATTTTAGGGAAAACAAAAACACAGCCTCAAAGCAGCTCCCCAAAGATTATTCCATAAAAACAAGGAGGAAAATGAAAATTTTTATATGGAGAAAAAATTGGTAGGCAAACGTTAACTAGTGATATAAGTAAACATCAACAAGGGATCAGACAGACATGATATTGCCTCCTGACAGTGATGCACTGAAGGAAAGACGTATCAAAGCTTATGTGGTATTCCTGCCAAAAATGCAAAACTTGAATCTACCAACGAAGAAGCAACAAAACAAACCCAAAGTAATGGACATCCTACAAAACAAAAGACTGTACTCCTCAAAACTAACGATTTCATGGGGAAAAAGGTTCAAGGACTGTCTCAGGTTAAAGGATATATGACAACTAAAATAAAATAAAAAAGAACTGAAAAAAAAAAAAAAAACTATTAAAGAATCCTACTGGCACTCCTGAAGAGACTCCAACATGAACTGTATAATAAACTACTGTATCAATATTAAATTTCTTGAATCCATCATACCGTGGTTATGTAAGAATATCTCTTTGTTCTTAGGCAATATTGCTGAAGCATTTAGGGGTAAAGGATCACGATGTATGAGACCTACTCTCAAATGGCTCAACAATAACAATAATTATGACAGGAAAAGGAGGAGGGTAGAGTAGGAAAAAGAAGATCTAGAGAGTGGATTTCTGCTATTACATTGTAATATATGGTATGTTGTATGTTTAATATGTGGTTTCCTTGTCAGCAATGTACATTAATGCAGCATTTCTATCCCTTGTATGCATCTGTGATGTTCTGCCTCAAAAGATACGCCTCTGACTTTAACTGAACACACTTGAATCTTTGGTATCCTCTATAGATGTAATCAAGGAGCTTCAAATTATAGATAAAATAATATCAGTTTCCAGACTTTGAAATCACTCTGCAAATACAAAGAACCATAAGGCAAATATGCTAAATATTAACAATTGATGAATCTAGGTGACAAGTATATGAGCTCACTGTATTAGTCTTATATCTAAAGTTTTCCCAAAACAAAACATTAAAACAACAACCACCTTCTGCCAACACCAAAACATTACTTTGGGTAAACTGAGTCATTTCTGAAAAATAAAATCTTTTGATTTCCAGATTCTTTTCTCCCTTTTCTTCATGATCCATGTCACCCTAACACTCTTAAAAGTTTTCATCACCAAAATAAACATCTGACAAAGTAGTCCCCAACATGCAAATAAGTCACATTTCAAAATCTCATTTGTAAGTCAGATGTTTAGAATGTAGAATGATCTTCACCATTACAAACAGTGATTCTGTTCCTAATGCTGGCCACAAAAACTCTCACTAAGATGGAATCTCAGGAAATGCTCAATAGTCTGGGATTCCAACCTTGACCCAGAATGCATGTCAATATGTACAAAAAATGCACAACTAGTATTTTATAATCTGGAAAGCACTTTTATCATTTTTAAAGTCTCATCTGGAAAACCTGGTTTGGGTTGGTCATCTTAGTTGTTCAGACAACTTTCACTCAATTCAACATTTACTGAGCATTCACTATGTGGCAAGACAGGTTTGTAATGAGCATACTAAAAGACCAAGGCAGTATCTCTGACATAGGAACTCAGCCTAGCAGAAGAGACTGACGTCAATTACAATACTTTAAATGTTCAATGAAAGGGAAAGAGGAGAGTGAAAAAGTTGGCTTAAAACTCAACATTCAGAAAACTAAGATCATGGCATCTGGTCCCATCACTTCATGGCAAATAGATGGGGAAATAGTGACAGACTTTATTTTTCTGAGCTGCAAAATCACTGCACATGGTGACCACAGCTATGAAATTAAGACAGCTGCTCCTTGGAAGAAAAGTTATGACCAACCTAGACAGCATATTGTCACCCTGCTTATTTAACTTATATGCAGAGTACATCATGAGAAACGCTGGACTGGAAGAAACACATGCTGGAATCAAGACTGCCGGGAAAAATATCAATAACCTCAGATATGCAGATGACACCACCCTTATGGCAGAAAGTGAAGAGGAGCTAAAAAGCCTCCTGATGAAAGTGAAAGAGGAGAGTGAAAAAGTTGGCTTAAAGCTCAACATTCAGAAAATGAAGATCATGGCAACCGGTCCCATCATTTCATGGGAAATAGATGGGGAAACAGTGGAAACAGTGTCAGACTTTATTTTCTGGGGCTCCAAAATCACTGCAGATGGTGACTGCAGCCATGAAATTAAAAGACGCTTACTCCTTGGAAGAAAAGTTATGACTAACCTAGATAGTATATTCAAAAGCAGAGATGTTACTTTGCCAACTAAGGTCCATCTAGTCAAGGCTATGGTTTTTCCTGTGGTCACGTATGGATGTGAGAGTTGGACTGTGAAGAAGGCTGAGCGCCGAAGAATTGATGCTTTTGAACTGTGGTGTTGGAGAAGACTCTTGAGAGTCCTCTCCAAAATCACTGCAGATGGTGACTGCAGCCATGAAATTAAAAGACGCTTACTCCTTGGAAGAAAAGTTATGACTAACCTAGATAGTATATTCAAAAGCAGAGATGTTACTTTGCCAACTAAGGTCCATCTAGTCAAGGCTATGGTTTTTCCTGTGGTCACGTATGGATGTGAGAGTTGGACTGTGAAGAAGGCTGAGCGCCGAAGAATTGATGCTTTTGAACTGTGGTGTTGGAGAAGACTCTTGAGAGTCCCTTGGACTGCAAAGAGAGCCAACCAGTCCATTCTGAAGGAGATCAACCCTGGGATTTCTTTGGAAGGAATGATGCTAAAGCTGAAACTCCAGTCCTTTGGCCACCTCATGCGAAGAGTTGACTCATTGGAAAAGACTCTGATGCTGGGAGGGATTGGGGGCAGGAGGAGAAGGGGACAATCGAGGATGAGATGGTTGGATGGTATCACCGACTCAATGGATATGAGTTTGAGTAAACTCCAGGAGTTGCTGATGGAGAGGAGGCCTGGCATGCTGCAGTCCATGGGGTCACAAAGAGTTGGACATGACTGAGCAACTGAACTGAAATGTTCAATAACGCATTTTACTCTACAAATATTATTTGCATTGAGAGCAAGGGAGTTAAACTTTGTCTAAAAATATTAAAATCAGTATCAAGATAACATTTGGGGTATAACTTAAAGGATAACTTTCAGTAGGTATATGAAAAATGGAGCATTCCAATCCCTGGCAAAAATATGAACAAGCTACAGAAATACTACATTCAGATAACAGAGATAAAGACCACACTTATGCAATAACCAAACAAGATATCTACAAACATACTAAGTATCCTTAAAGAAAATAAAATATGGGAGAGAGTAACTACTGGACTGCAACATTAAACAGGATGGTCTGAGTAAAGAAGTGAGATTTGGGGCAAGTTCCAAAGAGTTTGGCCAGGTCAGCCTTATGAAAAGCATCTCAAGCAGGTGGTACAAAAAGTGCACAAGACCCTAAAATGGAAGTAGAGTTTAAAAAACTCTGAGAGGTGCAAGTAGCTGGTCTCCAATGAAAAAAAAGACAATGAGAACAAGAAAGATCAGAATGGGAAGTCACTGGAAGAGTTTAAGGAAAAATGACAAGATTGAGGCTCTTAAAATGGTCCCTAGGATTGCGGTGTGAATAAAGAACTTATGAGGAACAGGAAAAGAAACAAGATGCCCAGTTAGGAGGCTACTGCAGTAATTCATGTAAGAGACCATGATGCCGTGAAATAAACAGGCGGCAATGAAGGGCTTCCCTGGTGGCTCGGCTGGTAAAGAATTCACCTGCAATGTGGGAGACCTGGGTTCGACTCCTGGGTTGGGAAGATCCCTTGGAGAAAAGAACACCTATCTACTCCAGTATTCTGGCCTGGAGAATTCCATGGACTGCATAGTCCACGGGGTTGCAAAGAGTCAGACACGACTGAGTGACTTTCACTTCACAATGAGGGCTAAGAGCAGTGGATTGGCGCAAGATAAACTCCGAAGGTACAACAGAACGTGTGGATGGACTGGATCTGAGAGAAAAGAAAGGAATCCAAAATGTTATCTTAGGTTTCTGGCTTGAGTACTGCCACTTACTAAGATGGGGAAGGCCAGCAGAGACATCAGGGTTTGAACATAAGAGGGAGGAAGTAGGTTGGCAGAGAGGAATAAATAGCTATATTTTAGTCATGTAGCTAACATTATGTTTGAAATCCCAACTAGATTTCCAAGTGGGTATCAAAATCAGGAAAATTCTGGGCTAGAAAAATAAAAGTGGGAGACATCAGCATAAAAATAATAGCCTTTTCAGGGAAAAGCAAACAGCTGGCCTTAACTGGGTCATAGAAACTGAAGGGTTGTTGCTGACAATGAGCCTGAAAAGATAGGATAGAATATATTATGAAGTGAATCGTGACTAATAATGGCAACAGCAGTAGTAGTAATGATAGTAACAGTAGGAGAAAAAAAAAAACCTACATTTTAAGGTACCAAGCACTGTGCTAAAAACTTGATAATATACATCTCATTCAATCCTCTCAACAACTCTGCAAAGTAGATAATATTATAATCACTGTTTTATACACTGAGCTTCAGGAAGATTGAGAACTTGCCAAAGAACAAAAAGTGCTAGAGTGGGTATTCTAAAACTTAGGCAGTCAGATTTTAGAGATCAACCTCTTATCTCTTACATTACTGCCTCTTTACTGATTTTATATGCCTTTGAAGTTTTTCTTAAAATAAGTGTAACATTTAGATCTGAATTTTAGAAATATAATTCTAGCCTTTATATAAAAGATAGATTACTAGGGGTGGGGATAAAAAATAAGACAAGTAAACACAGTATTAGTCAATGCAAAAGACCTTGTTTTAATAAGCCAACAGTTATTAGTTATCTTACTAGGTTACATGAAGAGTATCCTTTTGTTCCAAGGTTGACAAATCATACCTCAAAGTAATCCAAGTCAACCTCCACATACATGCTGCTGGCAACAAAAATAAGCTGCTGAAAAAGATCCAGCTCGTGCAGTATAAATTTACCACCCACTACCAAAACATTTCTCAAAACATGTAACAATGTAACTTTATTGATTGCTGAATTTAAGTTCATAAATTCAAGTTTCTGAGGAAAATAAAATTAGTACCGAAGTACCGATTCAAGACAACCATAAAAAGATGTGCCTTGATTGATAGCTATTAGAAATCAGATCAGCTAGTATGTTTTTGCACCCTTGTTAACAATTCCTCTAGCTTTCAGCATCATCAATCATTAAACTGATGAAGTAGTAAATTATCTGCTGTCCTACACCACTGTTCAAATAACACCATTAGCCTCATAAACTGGCTAATTTTTTTTATGATTTCGAGGGATTACTAAGATGATTCAATGTTAAATAAAATACTAAGTTCAATAAGTATCAATTCCAATAGTAATTATTAAAATCAGCAAATGACAAACATCTATATAATGTAGTATTTATTATGTGTTAACATATATCCTGTGCCATGCAGGAGACTTATAAACAAATGGGCTTACACTCTCAATTATAATAAACTGGAGTCATCCATTTATCAGAGTACACAGATAAAGCATACAAAAAAACTTTAGTTCCATCAAATAAAATGAAGAATAAAAAATTATAATTACCCACTAGAGAAAAACTATTTTTTAGATATATATACACCAGGCTTCCCTAGTGGCTCAGTCAGTAAAGAATCTTCCTGCAAGGCAGGAGACCCAGGTTCGATCCCTAGATGGGGAAGATCCCCTGGAGAAGCAAATGACACCCCACTCCAGTATTCTTGCCTGGAAAATCCCACAGACAGAGGAACCTGATGTGCTACATATAACCCATAGGATGCAAGAGTCGGATGTGACTTAGTGACTAAACCAGGTATGTTATAAAAAATTTTTTCTAATTTCAAATTTTAAATACCGTAAAGATGCCTCTCACAGATAATCACTAAGAGATACGTTTCATTGAAAGTTAGGAAATATACTGACATTTGACTTTTATTTTTTTAATATGCAGAGAGATCATGGAAGTTAGAATCCAACAATGATTGCAGATAAGCCAACTAAACATTTAATGTATAATAAGACAATGAATTTAAGATGTTGGGATATTTTATCCCAAACAAATATATGAGCATTCTCCTCTATTTATGCATTATATGAACTCCTTTTTGGTAACAAACACAGAGGTACATGTAAGAGGCAGATCACCTATACAATCAATCATCATAGAAGGAAGGGATGAAGGGAGATGAGGCAATATACATTTTGTACACATTCTGTACATTAAGCCTCAAGCAACCCCTAGGAACTGTTACACCATTGTTTCATTTAATTTTAACTTCTATGAGGCAGGTGGTATAATTCCTTCCCATTTTACAGAAGATGTCTCATAACTTTGTCAGTGGTAGAGCTGGGATCAGAACCAAGATCTGACGACAAAGTCAAGCAGCCTTCCTTTACTTGCAAATCAGCACAATGTGTTAAAGTGTTTTTTGCAGGAAGTTATCTAACTAGAACATAGACTTTATTTTCCATATTTATAGTTGTCTTATTACTACACAAAGCACTCCTCAATTTAGTAAGAATATTCAGAAATTTTCTTTCTAATCTAGAAAAAAAGGCAATGCTAAACGTTCAATCCACAAAACATTATTTTTCATTGCTCCATCACTAATACAAGTAAAACTTCAGCTAGACTTTGTAACATTCATATGTACCAAGTGTATATCTTTCAAAGCAAAAAGATACATGCATGGTCTGATTACAAGACAGAATATATAAAATTTAAAGTGCCTACAGAAAATCGAGGACCATCATCATTGTATGTTACAACAAATTCCTCTTGCTAGACTTTATAAAAGCAGCAAAAGGAGAGAAAAAAAGATGGCTTTCCAAAACCTGACTGATAAGCATGCTATTCCCAGTAACAAATTTATGGTTTCTCCCTCCTAGATCAGAAAACACATCTACCAAAATAAATTTTCATTGAAATATTTGAACTTCAAAATCATATTCTAATAAATATTTTCATAATTACTTAACCACTCTCAGAATACACTTCAATATTTCTCTTGATAACCAATGAGTGATGACACTGCTGCTTGAATATTAATAAAATTAAACTGCACTGCACCCTAAAAGTAAAACGCAAAGCAATAATGCAACTGCCCTGAAATATAAAGCCTCACCATTCAAAATAACTCATCTTGAAAAGATTATTTCTAGTTCCATTTACCAAAGCAAAGGTCTTTGTCACAAGTACTCCCATTAAGGAAGCATTAAAAACTCTTAACAATATAGATCATTCTCAAGCTTTAATTCAACAGTGATATTAACAGTTATTACCTCTAAACCCCAAAAAGCTACTTTCCTTCTACTGAACACCCTCCACCACTCAATCACTCATTACTCTAAACAGTTTAGTGGGGAGAAAAAAAAAACTTCCTGGGAAGTAATTTAAGGAGTTAAACATAATTTTATCATCCTCCCAAGATGAATAAAACCATAGTTATACATATAATAACAGTGTGAATTAAATGAAAAAATTGTGTTTAGAGAGATCACTACTACCTCACAATGGCTTCAGTAAATAAACTTTCATTGGAAGCACTCTTTCAACAGAACTATTAAAGACTGTGTCTACAAAGTACTTAAATCACTAGTTTTAATTCTTCGGTATTTTCACTACAACACCATTACCACAACTTTTTACACTTTACTACACTGCTCAATGAGAATTAAAAATTATTTCAGAATCAGTTAGTGCATCATCATATAGAACTAGACACATAACATGTGTTCACTGTTTGATATAAAGTCTAACTAAATTTGTCATCCACTTTAGTGAAGACACTTTTGACTTTTTTCCTAAAACAAAAGCTGCCATTCACAGGAAAAGACATGAGTAAAGACTTATAACTTCAAAAATGAACCAAACCAAAAGATGTACATACAAAAGTCATAATAAGAGTTATTTTATCCTCATATCTTAAATTCATACTAAAATAAATGCCATTTCTGTGTTTGCAGGAAAAAAATCTTTAAGCTATTTTGTTTACCTTTGCCACAGACTGTACAAGTACTGCCAAGGTAACACAGATTTTAAAACTGACAACTGGAGTACTTGGCAGCTGCCAAAACAACACAGCTGGATTCTTAAAGGAAAAGTGCTCTTGTATAATGTACACCTAATTACAGCTTTAGAGAACCTTCTATTTACTAAAAAAAAAAAAAAAATACACATGGAAAACATACTGCACTAAAACTTGACAATTTTCAGACAATATGTATTTTTTTAAATACACCACAGCAGGCCTTTTTAAAAGCACACTTATTAGAATCACAATCTCACTATAAACTAAAATGCAGGTTAACACTGTGCTATGACTCTTCAATCCGCACATGGATCCCTACCGGATCCTGACAGGATGCTCGCTTCTTATCTCAGGAATCAGTCATCAGGTCTGAGGACATTTTTACAGTGACACTTTAAGGGGCGGGGGGGGGTGGGGTGGGGAAGGGGACACAACAACTTGTTTTTTTCTAATGCAGAAACGCTCACCATTTCCAAACTTGTTACACTATCTCACCTACTAAGGGATCCTCATGGATCAAAATCAGACGGAATCGAACTGAAGGACAAAGTTTCCATCACAGAAAACCTTCCCTGGGAGCCGGGATCTACTTTGGATGGACCTCTGGGGAGCAGCGAGCGGTTCCCTATGCAGCCCCTTCTCGCCCGCGCCGTCTCCCCACACCGTGGGGAGTCCGCACCCGCAGGTGCCCCCAGCCCAGGCCACCTTCTGGCCTCAAGTACCGAACTGGCCAGTGACACATACACACACCAACACTCACAGAGAGTTCCGCTCCGTTAGACCAACCTTCTTCCAAAACAGAAGTGAGGAGGGAACTTCTTCCAACAAGAACGCAAAACGCCTCCTGCAGCAGGGGTCAGTCGCTTCGGGGAGACCCCTGCCTCGCACCTCAAGATTAAGAAAAGGGCCCTCGGGCGTTTCCCCACAAAGAGCCCTCGGACCCCCAGGGAACTCCCTCAACTTTCAAAGAGGCGACGTCCGCCACCGCCCCCCAGCCCCAGACGCGACGTGCGCCCTGGGAGGCTCCGAGCGCCCAGCCCGCGCCACCGCGCCTCCCTCAGCCGGCCCGCGACGCCCCTCAGCCCGCGGGCCCGCCCTCGGGGCACCCCGCCCCCACCTCCACAGGAGGCGCCGACCCCGACGCGACCACTGCTAGCCGCCTCCCCGCACCCCACCCGGCCCGCCGCAGCGCGCCTCCGCCCCGGCCCCTGCCAGCGGGACGCGGCGCCGCGCCGCCGTCCCGGGGGCCCCGCGGGCGCCCCTCCCGAGCGGCGCCGCCCCCCGCCCCGGCGCCCCCAAGCCCTCACCCGGTCCTCTCGCCGAGACGCAGCCCCCTCGGGCCCCACCGACCCCACCGACCGAGCCCTGTCGCCCGCGGCCCTCACCCGGTCTCCGGTGAATGCGGGCAGGCGCGCACACGCCGCAGCCAGGGCCCGCCACCCGCGCTCCGCGCCGCCCGGAGCCGCCTCCTTCAGCCCCGGACTCGCCGGGACATCCGCGCACGGATCCCCACACCGGGGCTATTTTTAGGAGCCAGGCCCCGGCCAGACCGGAACTCGTTCAGTCGGCGCGCGTGCGCACTGTCCCCACGGCCCTCTGTGTTCCTCCGCCAGGCTCGCCTCTCCCTGCCTTCCCCTTGCTCCCTCTCTAGCGTCTCCCTTCAGGTTCCCTCTCAGGGCTGTTATCCTCTTGGTGGGGCCCAGAGCACTTAGAGTGGGAAAGACAAAGGTTACGGGCCGGGAGAGCCATACCGTGTGAGGAAGAGCACTGCCCGACAAAGGCGCGCGGGGCGGACTATGTTTTTTCGGGTGGGTGAGGAGACGAATCACCCGGCACAGGAAGGAGATGACGGCGGTTTGGCGCCGGGGCAGCGCGCCGGAGCCGCTTCCCTCAGAAGGACCGTGTTCTCCTGGAAG
>SJYX01001691.1:105944-161429 GCA_006410675.1 Oreotragus oreotragus
TCTGAAGCAAATACAACCAAATCTTCAGTTCAGTTCAGTTCAATCACTCAGTCGTGTCCGACTCTTTGCGACCCCATGAATCGCAGCACGCCAGGCCTCCCTGTCCATCACCAACTCCCGGAGTTCACTCAGATTCATATCCATCGAGTCGGTGATGCCATCCAGCCATCTCATCCTTTGTCGTCCCCTTCTTCTACTGCCCCCAATCCCTCCCAGCATCAAAGTCTTTTCCAATGAGTCAACTCTTCGCATGAGGTGGCCAGAGTACTGGAGTTTCAGCTTCAGCATCATTCCTTCCAAAGAAATCCCAGGGTTGATCTCCTTCAGAATGGACTGGTTGGATCTCCTTGCCAAATATTAACATCTGTTAAATCTAGGTGGTGGAGGCTCTGTGGATGTGTATCATATCATTTTCTGCACTTCTTGTATCTTCGAAATGGTTATAATCAAAATAAATGTTTTTTTTTTTAAATGATGGGAAATAGAAAGGAAATAGACTTTATGAAACTTAGGTTATGTATTGGGATTTTGTAAAGTTCTACGTATGATTATTTTGTTTGGAGATAAGAAAGGGGACATAAACATCATGTCTGCATATGGAAAGCATAATAGTAACTACAGCAAACAGAAACATGTGATCTTAGCATGTGCCAGGCACAGTTCTAAACATGCTGCTCATTAACTCACTGGGACACTAGCACAAAACTCCATCTGGGGTTGTGATCATTTGACACAATAATGGTTTTATTACTGGGGTTTCCAACTCGGACTCACTAAGTGAGATTAAGCAGGCAAGCATCAAGCCAGTTAAGATCAGACTTCTGTTTCTCGGTGCATGGGCTTCAAGAGTAAGTAAGCCAGGAAGAAACAAACTTCCATCTCTGATGCAGCCCCCCTGGTGGGAGATGAACCTTTGGAAAACCAATCCTACTTCTAGAAGAGACAAGTGATCAGACACTGTAAGGGGACAGACTTCTTGGGATGGCTGTCTCCCAGTCATGCTCCATTCCCTTAGAGATAACCATTGAATGTATACATGGATTATACATATGCCCTTTGATTATTTTGCTTGCTTGTGACACTTATGTAAACAGATGCACTTGGGGTGCATTCTTACGTCTTGCTTGTTTTACTGAACATTTATTTATGAGATTCATTTCCATAACTGTGTATACCAGTAGTTCATTCATTTTCGTTGCAGCAGAGTTTTTCACTGTAGGGAATACGCTGTAATTTATCAACTCATGAAATTACTGATGGACCTGTATGGAGTTTTCAGCTGAGGCTCTATGACTTGTGCTGTGCTGAATACTCTTGTATATGTCTTTTGGTATAAATTTGTATGCATTTCTGTTGAGTAGATCCTTAAATGCTCAACTTTTGTAGACACTTCAGTTGGGTTTCCACAGTGGTCTCCAGCAGTGTTCAAGTTGTCCTGTCATATCATTAAAGCTAAAATATGTCTGTATTTTAAAGACTTGTTTTATGTGGATATTTTTAAAGTGTTTACTGAATTTGTTACAATGTTGATCCTGTTTTATGTTTTGTTTTATTGGCCATGAGGCATGTGGGACTTTCATTCCCTGACCAGGGATGGAACCTGCATCCGTTACACTGGAAGGCAAAGCTTTAACCACTGGACTGCCAGTGAAATACCATGTCTTTCTTTCTTTCTTTTTTTTAATGAATACCTAATATATGTGCTAAAATGCACATATACCTAATATATGCACTTAGCATTTTTCCAGGAAAGAGAGATTTGGTGGGGCAAGAGTTTCCTTCTATGTTGTTTTTCTCTTTTCAAAAAGTTTCTTGTTTATACACATATACTTTCTATTCTAGGTGAATTTATCCTAGAATATTCTTTCTATTCTACTCTAATTTATCAAGCTCCATAAAAATGTTAGTAATTGCTACAAGAATACTGGAGTGGGTTGCCATTTCCTTCTCCAGGGGATCTTCCTGACCCAGGGATCGAACCCAGGTCTCTCACATTGCAGGCAGATACTTTAACCTCTGAGCCACCAGGGAAGCACTAAAAATTTTGATAGACACTGCTAAATTGCCCACAAAAAGCCTGAGTAATATATAGTCCTACCAACAATGGAAAAGAGTAGCCAGTTCCCCTCACTTTCTCCAATCCTAGATATTAACAAATTGTAAAATTTTATATTTATATTAAAAAAATTTTACCCCCCAAGGATATTTTATTGTATTTAAATTTGCAAGGTTTTTATTTTTTTGAGGCAGATGGAAGAAATTTTACATGTTTATTGGCCATTTTTATTTCCTCTTCTGTGATTTGCCTGTTCATATTCTAAACTACTGTGTCTCTTGTTTGTTTTTTTAAACCTTCCATGTATCGGAGTATTTTCTTTTTTAGATCTGCACTTTGCAATGAGTCACACCGGCCATATTTGTCTATTTAAATTGAAAATAATTTAATTAAGGCTTCAGTTCCTCAAACTGGTCACATCTGAAGCAGGCATAGCTGCATGTGGCCTGTGGCTGTCCCTTTGGGTAACACAGAGTGTGAACATTTCCCTCATCACAGGACGTTCTATAACAGTGCTGGTCTAGGTAATAACCCTTTTTCTGTATTGGTGTGGAAATATTTTCCCTTAGCCCATCCTTCTATTTTTGACTTTTGAATGCTTTCTTTTGTGGTACAGAAAAAATACATTTTTACGTGGCCAAATTGTTAATCATTTTTATATGGATCTTGTTTAAGAAAATCTTAAAAGTTATAAACAGTTTCTACTTATTTTTTCTAATTATTTATGAGATCTGTGTTGCTCTTTAATCTATTTAAAATTAATTTTATAGTGCAAAACAGGAGCTCAATTAAATTTTTCACAATGGATTGCCTGTCTTTCTAGAACCATGTACTGTGCTTGAAAGGAGAAAAACCAGAATTATCAGTGAACAGTACTGATAACAACCACATACCTTTGATTAAGGTAATGAAAATGTTTTAGTTTGCTAAGCAGTTTTGGCAAGAATAAACATTAAATTTTGTCAGCTGCTTTTTCTATTCTTCTCAAGAGGATCTTTGCTTTTTCTCCCTCATTAGGACAAATTCTACTCTTCAATTGGGAAAAATGTACTATTTTTAATTCATTAGTGGACTTGATGTGCTAATATTTTATTTAGAATTTTTGTATGTATTCAGAAAAAAAGACTGGCTTTTTTCTTGTTGATACACAGTATTCCATTGTATGAATGTATTATATTTTGTTTAGTCCACTCCTATTAATGGACATTAGCATTTCCCAATATTTTTCTAATTATCAACAATGCTTCAATGCTGCTGCAACCATGTATCTATGTCATTTTCAGCTGGATAAGAATATCTAAAAAATAAATTCCCAAACATGAGACTGACAGCTCAAACAGTAAGTTTGTAGATATTGCCAAACTGACCTCCATCAAGGTTTTTACCAATTTACACTCAGACTGGAAATGTATGAGTGGCTGTTTTCCCGACAGGATCCTTGAACTGTAACTCCCATCTCCTTGGCTCAGCAAGGCTGCCTGCATCTGCCTGTGTCTTTCCACCATACCAGTGGTCCAGAAATTGTCTCCAGGCAGAGAAAGGGGCAATGCTCACCTTACTTACTTCCCTTCTATGAGGGATCACAGTCCCGTGCTCCCTGTTGTTCAATGTCTGAAACCAGCTGTTTTACAGTATTTTGCTGTTTTCTAGCTGTTTGTAGTGGGAGATCAAATCTGTTTTTGCTACTCCATCATGGATCAGAAGCAAAAGTCCTGCTTTTATTTTTAGTTTTCAACTTTTCTCTGTATAGCATAGAGTTAGGTTTGGTTTTATAAGTCAATCTGAAAATCTCTTAAATGGGTGACTTAAGCTGCTTTCGGAGAAAGCAATGGCACCCCACTCCAATACTCTTGCCTGGAAAATCCCATGGACGGAAGAGCCTGGTAGGCTGCAGTCCATGGGGTAGCTAAGAGTCGGACATGACTAAGCGACTTCACTTTCATTTTCACTTTCACGCATTGGAGAAGGCAATGGCAACCCGCTCCAGTGTTCTTGCCTGGAGAATCCCAGGGACTGGGTAGGCTGGTGGGCTGCCATCTATGGGGTCGCATAGAGTCAGACACGACTGAAGCGACTTAGCAGCAAGCTGCTTTACATTGATTGACATGCAGACATGTTTTGCCTCAGTTCTGTCTTTATTTTATGTTATGCTTATTTTTTATATTCAAGTCATTTCTAGTCTTCTTTTTTTCTTTATTTTTGGGTAAGGTTCTTCTTCAACTTAGGCAGCCTTGTATTTTTAGTTATTATCTTCATCAATTCAGAAATTCGTCTTTCACTTTTTTCCCACTTGCTTCTATAAAGAAAATGGTAATGAAATTTTATTTATTGTATATAGATATAGATCTTAGGATAACTGCTATTATTATATTTATTTTACAGATGATGAAATAAAGCCCCAAAAGCTTCAGTCCCCAAGATTACAAACCAGGAAGGTGCAGAAACAGAATCTGAATCTAAGACCACCTGACTTTGGAAGTCCACATTCATTTTATTCTATTCTATACAATATTAACTATATTATATACCACATCACACTACTCTATAGCATACTCTATACTATGCATCCTCCTTACTTTCTGAGGGTGAATTTGCAATTCTGAAAAATATACACACCATAAAGTTTCATGTTGTTGCTGTTTAATCGCTAACTGGTGTCTGACTCTTTGCAACTCCATGGACTGTAGCCCACCAAGCTCCTCTGTCTATGGGATTTCCCGGGCAAGAATACTGGAGTGGGTTGCCAGTGCCTTCTCCAAGGGCTCCTCTTGACCCAGGATCGAACCTGAGCCTCCTGCTTTGGCAGGCAAGTTCTTTACCAGTGAGCCACCAGGGAAGCTTCATAAAGTTTCCTAAGTGTTATTAAATAACCATTACTGAGTTTAAAGACAGGTACATTAGTTCAGTTGTTAAGTTGCTGGTTATGACTGTTTTTATTTCCAAATGATAACCAAAAATAATTTTTGCATGGGAAAGAGAAGTTCTTTTGCCCCTCATATTTTAAACTTTCGTACAAGGAATGGATTTAAAGAAGTTAGGTAGTACCTTAAATCTAAGTCATGGGCAAATTTTCTACTTAGTAATTAAAGAACTCATATGTATTTCTTCAAGGGACAGAGAGGCCAGAGCCCTTTCAGGTCATGACTGAATATGAGCACAGACAGATGAATATGGACACAGGGAGGTCATGAGGCAGTAGGAAATCGAGACAAAAATCCAAGGTTCCTGTCCTGAGTCTGTGGCTCATGAGCTGGGGAGCCTTGGGCAAATAAATCACTTACCCTCTTGGGATTTCAGTTTTTTCATTTTCAGAAAGACTGTGTTGGATGACATATCTTATGTAAGATTTCCTTTAGGGCAAGAATGATATAATTTTATATTCTTAAAAATGGGGACTGTGTGAGTTATACTGTTATAGTTAAAAAACACACACACAGCTTATAAAAGCACTATATACAGTAGATATCTAAAGGAAATGCCAACATATTAAAAAAATAAAATGTATATCTCTGGGTGGTAGAATTTCCTTCTGAATGTTTTTCTGCCTCTTTCAATTTCTGTACAATGAATATGTATTATTCTTGTAATCTGAAAAAAATGTATTTTTTTAACACATTGGAAACTGCAAGAGAACCAAAAATAGAATAAAACAACCCAATTTTAATGTAACCAGGATACCAGACAGAAGGCCCAACATCCCACACATTATGAAACGTTTTAAGATGTCAGGGGGTCAGGATCTCATCTGACAGATGGACTCACCAGTAACCCAGTCCCTCTCAGCAGTATCCGGGGACAGTGTTTCCATAATGACTCACAAGGACTATGCCAGCCAGCCCCAGAGCATGGCCTTTTCCATTTCCAGCTCCAGAGTTGTGACGGCCTGACACTGTGGTTCTCATGGAATTCTGAAACAAGCCTGGCTTCATCATAATGACTGCCTATTCAAGGCAGAAATGGGAAGGAGGATATGACTAATGACATTTGGAGGCATTATGGGAACAAAACCAAAAATTACAGTGACTCTCTGGTTGGGACACGCTGGATAGGAACAGAACTGTGTATTCACAAGTCCAGGAGTTTGTGGCCTGGCCAAAGGACCAGAGGCAAAAATAAACAGCAGACCTGCCCAATTTGTCAGTTATGAGAGATGAAGACCTGAGATTCAGGATGAAAGGTGGCAAGTCATTTGACAGGTGGGCTTCCTAGCACTAGGGCAAACTTCCTTGGTCTGGGAACTGGATGAAAGGAAGACCTATTTTGGCACATCACCATGATCATGGTAGATTTAAATAAAATCATTGCCATCTTGTAAGCTCAGCCAATTGTGTAAAATCCACTTCTTCCAGGCTCTCTGGTTTCCATTGATTAAAACAAGGGTTCTTACCCTAGGATTGTAAATCCTAAGGGGTCTACAAATAGAATTCAGGGGTCCTTCAACTTAGGAGAAAGAGAGAGAAAACCATTGCTTGTTCATTTCTCTAGCCTCAGACTGAAATTTAGTATTTCCTTCCAAATGCATGTTGGCAACAAACCACAGTTATATTAATGATGCCTTGACATTATTCCCAAGAGAGAGGATGGAAACATTCAAATCACATTGCAATTGTTGCACATGTCTCAGAATATTGTTTATGTTCATTACTGCTTGAAAATTATAAAACTTAGACCCGCCTCTGGATCTTGTTAGCAAAGGCATTAATTAAGAAGTACATCTATTACTACAGTGCACAAATCAGTTAGAAAAATCTGCTAATAACTATAAACACTATAACTGTTTACTTTGGAGCCCTATATTTTACTTTGTATATTTGGAAACATTATTCTGAGAAGCAGCCATAGGCTTCACAAGATGGCTAGAGGGTTCACAGTGTAAAAGCAGTTCAATATTTCTCCAATAAATGATATGCACTTTCTTTTTCACCCACATTCAATATGAATGTCAATTCAAGACATTGGCCATAAAATAGTGACTCTTGAGAGATGCCTGGAATTTGCAGAGCAGAGCATTAGAGAAGAAAGTGTTACAAGGAGAAAGGACTCTAGAGATCTGCAGGAGATGCCCTCAAATACTCATCTGAGGACAGATCAGCATGTTTGTGAGAGAAGACAACCCACGACTGAGCAAAGAATCCTCCACAAGAATCTGAGGGAACAATTCCTGGAGCTCACACTGAGCAGGGGCCTCATAAGATATCAGGTATTAGTTTTGCCTCCATAGTGGAGGGAAACTAGCCCCAAACAAAACATTGCAAAACACTACTCTGGTTCCTCCTATCAAAGCTTAAAAATAAGAAGATTCAAACCAGTCCCAAGTAACTTACCTGAATTTCAGAACAAAGCTCAAGAATATTAATAGGAATAGAAATACAAAAGTGTCTAGCATCTAACAAGGTAAAATTTACAACACCTGTATCCAAGTTAAAAAAGCACCTGGTATGCAAAAGAGCAGGAAAATATGAACCATAATGAGAAAAAAGTCAATAGCAACTGACCCCAAAATGACATGAATGTTATAAATACCCAGCAAAGACAGATATTGTAACTGTCTTCATGCATTCAAGAAGATGTATGAAGATTATATATGTATTAAGTTTGGTAAAAAAGTAATTGCAGTTTTGGATTGTGAAATTTAAACCACTATAACTAGGCTCCAGAGAAGGCAATGGCACCCCACTCCAGTACTCTTGCCTGGAGAATCCTGGGGACAGCAGAGCCTGGTGGGCTGCAGTCCATGGGGTCGCACAGAGTCGGACACGACTGAAGCAACTTAGCAGCAGCAGCAGCAGCATAGCTAGGCTCAAACACATCTTTATTAATTAAAATGGGAGCCATTACAGTCAACACGTTTTTGCCAATGAGAAATAAGTTTGTTTCCTGTAGTGTAAAAATCTGTGCGTCAGGACTTGATGACTCTTGGAAAGTATTTTCTGCCTCTTGCTGGTTGTGGAAGCATTTTCTCTGCAAAAAGTTGTTGAGATGCTTGAAGAAGTGGTAGTCAGTTAGCAAGAGGTCAGGTGAATACGGTGGATGAGGCAAAACTTCACAGCCCAATTCATTCAACTTTTGAAGCGCTGGTTGTGTGATGTGTGTGAAGAAGAATTAGGCCCATTCTGTTGACCAATGCCGGCTGCAGATGGTGCATTTTCAGTGCATCTCATCGATTTGCTGAGCATACTTCTCAGATGTAGTGGTTTGACCAGGATTCCAAAAGCTGTAGTGAATCAGATCAGCAGCAAACCACAGAACAGTGACCGTGACCTCTCCTGCTGCAAGTCTGTCTTTGGGAAGAGCTTTGGAGCTTCTTCTCAGTCCAACTACTGAGCTGATCATCTCCGGTTTTCATATAAAATCCACTTTCCATTGCACATCACAATCCGATCGAGAAATTGTTTGTTGTTGCATAGAATAAAAGAAGACAACACTTCAAACGATCATTCTTTTGATTTTCAGTCAGCTCAAGAGGCACCCACTTATTGAGCTTTTTCACCTTTCCAATCTGCTTCAAACACCAAATGACTGTAAAATGGTCAATGTTGAGTTCTTCAGCAACTTCTCTTGTAGTTCCAAGAGGATCAGTTTCGGTGATCCTCTCAATTGGTCATTGTCAACTTCCAATGGCTGGCCACTGTGTTCCTCATCTCCAAGGCTCTTGTCTCCTTTTCAACACTTTTTGAACCACCACTGCCCTGTGTATTTGGTTTGTTAGCAATTCTTGCACCAAAATGCATTGATGATGTTGCAAGTTATCTCTGCTGCTTTACATTCATTTTGAACTCAAATAAGAAAACTACTGGAATTTGCTTTTTGTCTAACATCATTTCTGTAGTCCAAAATATGTCATTATGAAAAAAATAAAATGAGAAATGTGCATTAAAATGATGTATAACATAGCTACACTTATTTAAGAATGTATTCCAACATCAAACAGCAAAGTTCAACAAATGCAAAGCCACAATTATTTTTGCACCCACCTAGTATAATCTACCCACACGACATAAGTCTTTGTTGTTCAGTCGCTAAGTTGTGTCTGACTCTTTGCGACCCCATGGACTGCAGCATGCCAGACTTCCCTGTCCTTCACTGTCTCCCAGAGTTTGCTCAAACTCTACTGAGTCAATGATGCCATTGAACTATTTTATCCTCCGTCACCCCTTCTCCTCCTGCCCTCAATCTTTCCCAACATCAGTTCTTTTCCAGTGAGTTAGCTCTTTGTATCAGATGGCCAAAGTATTGGAGCTTCTGCTTCAGCATCAGTCCTTCCGGTTGATTTCTTTCAGGATTGACTGGTTTGATCTCCTTGCCGTCTAAGGGACTCTCAAGAGTCTTCTCCAACACCACAGTTCAAAAGCATCAATTCTTTGGCACTCAGCCTTCTTTATGGTCCAACTCTCACATCCATACATGACTGTTGGAAAAACCATAGCTTTGACCATATGAACTTTTCTGGCAAAGTGATGTCTCTGCTTTTAAATACACTGTGTAGGTTTGTCATAGCTTTTTCCCCCCAAGTAGCAAGCGTCTTTTAATTTCATGGCTGTAGTGACCATTTGCAGTGATTTTGGAGCCCAAGAAAAGAAAATCTGTCACTGTTTTTATTTTTTCCCCATCTATTTGCCATGAAGTGATGGGACCAGATGCCATGATCTTAGTTTTCTGAATGCTGAGTTTTAAGCCAGCTGTTTCACTCTCCTCTTTCACTTTCATCAAGAAGCTCTTTGATTCCTCTTTGCTTTCGGCCACTAGAGTGGTATCATCTGCATATCTGAGGTTGTTGATATTTCTCCTGGGAATCTTGATTCCAGTTTGTAATTCATCCAGCCCAGAATTTTGCATAATGTACTCTGCATATAAGTTAAATAAAGCAGGGTGACAATATACATCCTTGATATACTTCTTTCCTGATTTGAATCAGTCTTGTTTCAACATTCTCCTGTCAGTGGTTGTTCAGCAGCTAGTTGCAATTTTGGTGTTCTCACTGGAGAAGATGAATGCACCTTCTTCCAATCCACCATCTTAAGACTTAATGCAGCATAAGTATACATGCATACATACATATATATATATTAAACTACCATGTATCTACTTATAATGTTTAAATGTATATCAGAATTCAAAGATGAAAACTACCATGTCTGAGGAGAAAAAATACACAAGATAGTATTAATACCAAAGAAGAGAGGACTGATTTGATGCTGTAGTAAAAAGTTCAGTAAGCATGAAGACAAAACAATAGGAACTACCCAAAATGAAACACCAAGGGAAAAAAAAGATTAATCAATGGTAACAAAGAGTCTGAGCTATGGGACAGCTTTACGTGGTGTAATATATATATGTAAATGGAATCTCCATAGGAGGAGAAGGCAGAAAAAATATTTGAAGAAATAATGGCCCCCAACAATTACTAAAAACTTAAAACCCACACTCTAAATTTTAAAAGCTCAATAAACTCAAGCTTTAAATTTCTCAAGAAACTTGGAGGAAACAAAGGTACACTGTAATCAAATTTTTTAAAGCCAGTGATAAAGAAAAAATCATAAAACTAAGAAAAAAAGACTTAATCTTCTGAGGAATAAAGGTGACGAACGTAGTACATTTCTTAACTGAAACAATGCAAATGAGACAATAGTGGATGAATACCTTCAAAGCACACCACACACACACACACCACACACACACCACACACAACACACACACACACACACACACACACACACACACACNGCATGTGCCAGGCACAGTTCTAAACATGCTGCTCATTAACTCACTGGGACACTACCACAAAACTCCATCTGGGGTTGTGATCATTGGACACAATAATGGTTTTATTACTGGGGTTTCCAACTCGGACTCACTAAGTGAGATTAAGCAGGCAAGCATCAAGCCAGTTAAGATCAGACTTCTGTTTCTCGGTGCATGGGCTTCAAGAGTAAGTAAGCCAGGAAGAAACAAACTTCCATCTCTGATGCAGCCCCCCTGGTGGGAGATGAACCTTTGGAAAACCAATCCTACTTCTAGAAGAGACAAGTGATCAGACACTGTAAGGGGACAGACTTCTTGGGATGGCTGTCTCCCAGTCATGCTCCATTCCCTTAGAGATAACCATTGAATGTATACATGGATTATACATATGCCCTTTGATTATTTTGCTTGCTTGTGACACTTATGTAAACAGATGCACTTGGGGTGCATTCTTACGTCTTGCTTGTTTTACTGAACATTTATTTATGAGATTCATTTCCATAACTGTGTATACCAGTAGTTCATTCATTTTCGTTGCAGCAGAGTTTTTCACTGTAGGGAATACGCTGTAATTTATCAACTCATGAAATTACTGATGGACCTGTATGGAGTTTTCAGCTGAGGCTCTATGACTTGTGCTGTGCTGAATACTCTTGTATATGTCTTTTGGTATAAATTTGTATGCATTTCTGTTGAGTAGATCCTTAAATGCTCAACTTTTGTAGACACTTCAGTTGGGTTTCCACAGTGGTCTCCAGCAGTGTTCAAGTTGTCCTGTCATATCATTAAAGCTAAAATATGTCTGCATTTTAAAGACTTGTTTTATGTGGATATTTTTAAAGTGTTTACTGAATTTGTTACAATGTTGATCCTGTTTTATGTTTTGTTTTATTGGCCATGAGGCATGTGGGACTTTCATTCCCTGACCAGGGATGGAACCTGCATCCGTTACACTGGAAGGCAAAGCTTTAACCACTGGACTGCCAGTGAAATACCATGTCTTTCTTTCTTTCTTTTTTTTAATGAATACCTAATATATGTGCTAAAATGCACATATACCTAATATATGCACTTAGCATTTTTCCAGGAAAGAGAGATTTGGTGGGGCAAGAGTTTCCTTCTATGTTGTTTTTCTCTTTTCAAAAAGTTTCTTGTTTATACACATATACTTTCTATTCTAGGTGAATTTATCCTAGAATATTCTTTCTATTCTACTCTAATTTATCAAGCTCCATAAAAATGTTAGTAATTGCTACAAGAATACTGGAGTGGGTTGCCATTTCCTTCTCCAGGGGATCTTCCTGACCCAGGGATCGAACCCAGGTCTCTCACATTGCAGGCAGATACTTTAACCTCTGAGCCACCAGGGAAGCACTAAAAATTTTGATAGACACTGCTAAATTGCCCACAAAAAGCCTGAGTAATATATAGTCCTACCAACAATGGAAAAGAGTAGCCAGTTCCCCTCACTTTCTCCAATCCTAGATATTAACAAATTGTAAAATTTTATATTTATATTAAAAAAATTTTTACCCCCCAAGGATATTTTATTGTATTTAAATTTGCAGGGTTTTTATTTTTTTGAGGCAGATGGAAGAAATTTTACATGTTTATTGGCCATTTTTATTTCCTCTTCTGTGATTTGCCTGTTCATATTCTAAACTACTGTGTCTCTTGTTTGTTTTTTTAAACCTTCCATGTATCGGAGTATTTTCTTTTTTAGATCTGCACTTTGCAATGAGTCACACCAGACATATTTGTCTATTTAAATTGAAAATAATTTAATTAAGGCTTCAGTTCCTCAAACTGGTCACATCTGAAGCGGGCATAGCTGCATGTGGCCTGCGGCTGTCCCTTTGGGTAACACAGAGTGTGAACATTTCCCTCATCACAGGACGTTCTATAACAGTGCTGGTCTAGGTAATAACCCTTTTTCTGTATTGGTGTGGAAATATTTTCCCTTAGCCCATCCTTCTATTTTTGACTTTTGAATGCTTTCTTTTGTGGTACAGAAAAAATACATTTTTACGTGGCCAAATTGTTAATCATTTTTATATGGATCTTGTTTAAGAAAATCTTAAAAGTTATAAACAGTTTCTACTTATTTTTTCTAATTATTTATGAGATCTGTGTTGCTCTTTAATCTATTTAAAATTAATTTTATAGTGCAAAACAGGAGCTCAATTAAATTTTTCACAATGGATTGCCTGTCTTTCTAGAACCATGTACTGTGCTTGAAAGGAGAAAAACCAGAATTATCAGTGAACAGTACTGATAACAACCACATACCTTTGATTAAGGTAATGAAAATGTTTTAGTTTGCTAAGCAGTTTTGGCAAGAATAAACATTAAATTTTGTCAGCTGCTTTTTCTATTCTTCTCAAGAGGATCTTTGCTTTTTCTCCCTCATTAGGACAAATTCTACTCTTCAGTTGGGAAAAATGTACTATTTTTAATTCATTAGTGGACTTGATGTGCTAATATTTTATTTAGAATTTTTGTATGTATTCAGAAAAAAAGACTGGCTTTTTTCTTGTTGATACACAGTATTCCATTGTATGAATGTATTATATTTTGTTTAGTCCACTCCTATTAATGGACATTAGCATTTCCCAATATTGTTCTAATTATCAACAATGCTTCAATGCTGCTGCAACCATGTATCTATGTCATTTTCAGCTGGATAAGAATATCTAAAAAATAAATTCCCAAACATGAGACTGACAGCTCAAACAGTAAGTTTGTAGATATTGCCAAACTGACCTCCATCAAGGTTTTTACCAATTTACACTCAGACTGGAAATGTATGAGTGGCTGTTTTCCCGACAGGATCCTTGAACTGTAACTCCCATCTCCTTGGCTCAGCAAGGCTGCCTGCATCTGCCTGTGTCTTTCCACCATACCAGTGGTCCAGAAATTGTCTCCAGGCAGAGAAAGGGGCAATGCTCACCTTACTTACTTCCCTTCTATGAGGGATCACAGTCCCGTGCTCCCTGTTGTTCAATGTCTGAAACCAGCTGTTTTACAGTATTTTGCTGTTTTCTAGCTGTTTGTAGTGGGAGATCAAATCTGTTTTTGCTACTCCATCATGGATCAGAAGCAAAAGTCCTGCTTTTATTTTTAGTTTTCAACTTTTCTCTGTATAGCATAGAGTTAGGTTTGGTTTTATAAGTCAATCTGAAAATCTCTTAAATGGGTGACTTAAGCTGCTTTCGGAGAAAGCAATGGCACCCCACTCCAATACTCTTGCCTGGAAAATCCCATGGACGGAAGAGCCTGGTAGGCTGCAGTCCATGGGGTAGCTAAGAGTCGGACATGACTGAGCGACTTCACTTTCATTTTCACTTTCACGCATTGGAGAAGGCAATGGCAACCCGCTCCAGTGTTCTTGCCTGGAGAATCCCAGGGACTGGGTAGGCTGGTGGGCTGCCATCTATGGGGTCGCATAGAGTCAGACACGACTGAAGCGACTTAGCAGCAAGCTGCTTTACATTGATTGACATGCAGACATGTTTTGCCTCAGTTCTGTCTTTATTTTATGTTATGCTTATTTTTTATATTCAAGTCATTTCTAGTCTTCTTTTTTTCTTTATTTTTGGGTAAGGTTCTTCTTCAACTTAGGCAGCCTTGTAGTTTTAGTTATTATCTTCATCAATTCAGAAATTCGTCTTTCACTTTTTTCCCACTTGCTTCTATAAAGAAAATGGTAATGAAATTTTATTTATTGTATATAGATATAGATCTTAGGATAACTGCTATTATTATATTTATTTTACAGATGATGAAATAAAGCCCCAAAAGCTTCAGTCCCCAAGATTACAAACCAGGAAGGTGCAGAAACAGAATCTGAATCTAAGACCACCTGACTTTGGAAGTCCACATTCATTTTATTCTATTCTATACAATATTAACTATATTATATACCACATCACACTACTCTATAGCATACTCTATACTATGCACCCTCCTTACTTTCTGAGGGTGAATTTGCAATTCTGAAAAATATACACACCATAAAGTTTCATGTTGTTGCTGTTTAATCGCTAACTGGTGTCTGACTCTTTGCAACTCCATGGACTGTAGCCCACCAAGCTCCTCTGTCTATGGGATTTCCCGGGCAAGAATACTGGAGTGGGTTGCCAGTGCCTTCTCCAAGGGCTCCTCTTGACCCAGGATCGAACCTGAGCCTCCTGCTTTGGCAGGCAAGTTCTTTACCAGTGAGCCACCAGGGAAGCTTCATAAAGTTTCCTAAGTGTTATTAAATAACCATTACTGAGTTTAAAGACAGGTACATTAGTTCAGTTGTTAAGTTGCTGGTTATGACTGTTTTTATTTCCAAATGATAACCAAAAATAATTTTTGCATGGGAAAGAGAAGTTCTTTTGCCCCTCATATTTTAAACTTTCGTACAAGGAATGGATTTAAAGAAGTTAGGTAGTACCTTAAATCTAAGTCATGGGCAAATTTTCTACTTAGTAATTAAAGAACTCATATGTATTTCTTCAAGGGACAGAGAGGCCAGAGCCCTTTCAGGTCATGCCTGAATATGAGCACAGACAGATGAATATGGACACAGGGAGGTCATGAGGCAGTAGGAAATCGAGACAAAAATCCAAGGTTCCTGTCCTGAGTCTGTGGCTCATGAGCTGGGGAGCCTTGGGCAAATAAATCACTTACCCTCTTGGGATTTCAGTTTTTTCATTTTCAGAAAGACTGTGTTGGATGACATATCTTATGTAAGATTTCCTTTAGGGCAAGAATGATATAATTTTATATTCTTAAAAATGGGGACTGTGTGAGTTATACTGTTATAGTTAAAAAACACACACACAGCTTATAAAAGCACTATATACAGTAGATATCTAAAGGAAATGCCAACATATTAAAAAAATAAAATGTATATCTCTGGGTGGTAGAATTTCCTTCTGAATGTTTTTCTGCCTCTTTCAATTTCTGTACAATGAATATGTATTATTCTTGTAATCTGAAAAAAATGTATTTTTTTAACACATTGGAAACTGCAAGAGAACCAAAAATAGAATAAAACAACCCAATTTTAATGTAACCAGGATACCAGACAGAAGGCCCAACATCCCACACATTATGAAACGTTTTAAGATGTCAGGGGGTCAGGATCTCATCTGACAGATGGACTCACCAGTAACCCAGTCCCTCTCAGCAGTATCCGGGGACAGTGTTTCCATAATGACTCACAAGGACTATGCCAGCCAGCCCCAGAGCATGGCCTTTTCCATTTCCAGCTCCAGAGTTGTGACGGCCTGACACTGTGGTTCTCATGGAATTCTGAAACAAGCCTGGCTTCATCATAATGACTGCCTATTCAAGGCAGAAATGGGAAGGAGGATATGACTAATGACATTTGGAGGCATTATGGGAACAAAACCAAAAATTACAGTGACTCTCTGGTTGGGACACGCTGGATAGGAACAGAACTGTGTATTCACAAGTCCAGGAGTTTGTGGCCTGGCCAAAGGACCAGAGGCAAAAATAAACAGCAGACCTGCCCAATTTGTCAGTTATGAGAGATGAAGACCTGAGATTCAGGATGAAAGGTGGCAAGTCATTTGACAGGTGGGCTTCCTAGCACTAGGGCAAACTTCCTTGGTCTGGGAACTGGATGAAAGGAAGACCTATTTTGGCACATCACCATGATCATGGTAGATTTAAATAAAATCATTGCCATCTTGTAAGCTCAGCCAATTGTGTAAAATCCACTTCTTCCAGGCTCTCTGGTTTCCATTGATTAAAACAAGGGTTCTTACCCTAGGATTGTAAATCCTAAGGGGTCTACAAATAGAATTCAGGGGTCCTTCAACTTAGGAGAAAGAGAGAGAAAACCATTGCTTGTTCATTTCTCTAGCCTCAGACTGAAATTTAGTATTTCCTTCCAAATGCATGTTGGCAACAAACCACAGTTATATTAATGATGCCTTGACATTATTCCCAAGAGAGAGTATGGAAACATTCAAATTACATTGCAATTGTTGCACATGTCTCAGAATATTGTTTATGTTCATTACTGCTTGAAAATTATAAAACTTAGACCCGCCTCTGGATCTTGTTAGCAAAGGCATTAATTAAGAAGTACATCTATTACTACAGTGCACAAATCAGTTAGAAAAATCTGCTAATAACTATAAACACTATAACTGTTTACTTTGGAGCCCTATATTTTACTTTGTATATTTGGAAACATTATTCTGAGAAGCAGCCATAGGCTTCACAAGATGGCCAGAGGGTTCACAGTGTAAAAGCAGTTCAATATTTCTCCAATAAATGATATGCACTTTCTTTTTCACCCACATTCAATATGAATGTCAATTCAAGACATTGGCCATAAAATGGTGACTCTTGAGAGATGGCTGGAATTTGCAGAGCAGAGCATTAGAGAAGAAAGTGTTACAAGGAGAAAGGACTCTAGAGATCTGCAGGAGATGCCCTCAAATACTCATCTGAGGACAGATCAGCATGTTTGTGAGAGAAGACAACCCACGACTGAGCAAAGAATCCTCCACAAGAATCTGAGGGAACAATTCCTGGAGCTCACACTGAGCAGGGGCCTCATAAGATATCAGGTATTAGTTTTGCCTCCATAGTGGAGGGAAACTAGCCCTAAACAAAACATTGCAAAACACTACTCTGGTTCCTCCTATCAAAGCTTAAAAATAAGAAGATTCAAACCAGTCCCAAGTAACTTACCTGAATTTCAGAACAAAGCTCAAGAATATTAATAGGAATAGAAATACAAAAGTGTCTAGCATCTAACAAGGTAAAATTTACAACACCTGTATCCAAGTTAAAAAAGCACCTGGTATGCAAAAGAGCAGGAAAATATGAACCATAATGAGAAAAAAGTCAATAGCAACTGACCCCAAAATGACATGAATGTTATAAATACCCAGCAAAGACAGATATTGTAACTGTCTTCATGCATTCAAGAAGATGTATGAAGATTATATATGTATTAAGTTTGGTAAAAAAGTAATTGCAGTTTTGGATTGTGAAATTTAAACCACTATAACTAGGCTCCAGAGAAGGCAATGGCACCCCACTCCAGTACTCTTGCCTGGAGAATCCTGGGGACAGCAGAGCCTGGTGGGCTGCAGTCCATGGGGTCGCACAGAGTCGGACACGACTGAAGCAACTTAGCAGCAGCAGCAGCAGCATAGCTAGGCTCAAACACATCTTTATTAATTAAAATGGGAGCCATTACAGTCAACACGTTTTTGCCAATGAGAAATAAGTTTGTTTCCTGTAGTGTAAAAATCTGTGCGTCAGGACTTGATGACTCTTGGAAAGTATTTTCTGCCTCTTGCTGGTTGTGGAAGCATTTTCTCTGCAAAAAGTTGTTGAGATGCTTGAAGAAGTGGTAGTCAGTTAGCAAGAGGTCAGGTGAATACGGTGGATGAGGCAAAACTTCACAGCCCAATTCATTCAACTTTTGAAGCGCTGGTTGTGTGATGTGTGTGAAGAAGAATTAGGCCCATTCTGTTGACCAATGCCGGCTGCAGATGGTGCATTTTCAGTGCATCTCATCGATTTGCTGAGCATACTTCTCAGATGTAGTGGTTTGACCAGGATTCCAAAAGCTGTAGTGAATCAGATCAGCAGCAAACCACAGAACAGTGACCGTGACCTCTCCTGCTGCAAGTCTGTCTTTGGGAAGAGCTTTGGAGCTTCTTCTCAGTCCAACTACTGAGCTGATCATCTCCGGTTTTCATATAAAATCCACTTTCCATTGCACATCACAATCCGATCGAGAAATTGTTTGTTGTTGCATAGAATAAAAGAAGACAACACTTCAAACGATCATTCTTTTGATTTTCAGTCAGCTCAAGAGGCACCCACTTATTGAGCTTTTTCACCTTTCCAATCTGCTTCAAACACCAAATGACTGTAAAATGGTCAATGTTGAGTTCTTCAGCAACTTCTCTTGTAGTTCCAAGAGGATCAGTTTCGGTGATCCTCTCAATTGGTCATTGTCAACTTCCAATGGCTGGCCACTGTGTTCCTCATCTCCAAGGCTCTTGTCTCCTTTTCAACACTTTTTGAACCACCACTGCCCTGTGTATTTGGTTTGTTAGCAATTCTTGCACCAAAATGCATTGATGATGTTGCAAGTTATCTCTGCTGCTTTACATTCATTTTGAACTCAAATAAGAAAACTACTGGAATTTGCTTTTTGTCTAACATCATTTCTGTAGTCCAAAATATGTCATTATGAAAAAAATAAAATGAGAAATGTGCATTAAAATGATGTATAACATAGCTACACTTATTTAAGAATGTATTCCAACATCAAACAGCAAAGTTCAACAAATGCAAAGCCACAATTATTTTTGCACCCACCTAGTATAATCTACCCACACGACATAAGTCTTTGTTGTTCAGTCGCTAAGTTGTGTCTGACTCTTTGCGACCCCATGGACTGCAGCATGCCAGACTTCCCTGTCCTTCACTGTCTCCCAGAGTTTGCTCAAACTCTACTGAGTCAATGATGCCATTGAACTATTTTATCCTCCGTCACCCCTTCTCCTCCTGCCCTCAATCTTTCCCAACATCAGTTCTTTTCCAGTGAGTTAGCTCTTTGTATCAGATGGCCAAAGTATTGGAGCTTCTGCTTCAGCATCAGTCCTTCCGGTTGATTTCTTTCAGGATTGACTGGTTTGATCTCCTTGCCGTCTAAGGGACTCTCAAGAGTCTTCTCCAACACCACAGTTCAAAAGCATCAATTCTTTGGCACTCAGCCTTCTTTATGGTCCAACTCTCACATCCATACATGACTGTTGGAAAAACCATAGCTTTGACCATATGAACTTTTCTGGCAAAGTGATGTCTCTGCTTTTAAATACACTGTGTAGGTTTGTCATAGCTTTTTCCCCCCAAGTAGCAAGCGTCTTTTAATTTCATGGCTGTAGTGACCATTTGCAGTGATTTTGGAGCCCAAGAAAAGAAAATCTGTCACTGTTTTTATTTTTTCCCCATCTATTTGCCATGAAGTGATGGGACCAGATGCCATGATCTTAGTTTTCTGAATGCTGAGTTTTAAGCCAGCTGTTTCACTCTCCTCTTTCACTTTCATCAAGAAGCTCTTTGATTCCTCTTTGCTTTCGGCCACTAGAGTGGTATCATCTGCATATCTGAGGTTGTTGATATTTCTCCTGGGAATCTTGATTCCAGTTTGTAATTCATCCAGCCCAGAATTTTGCATAATGTACTCTGCATATAAGTTAAATAAAGCAGGGTGACAATATACATCCTTGATATACTTCTTTCCTGATTTGAATCAGTCTTGTTTCAACATTCTCCTGTCAGTGGTTGTTCAGCAGCTAGTTGCAATTTTGGTGTTCTCACTGGAGAAGATGAATGCACCTTCTTCCAATCCACCATCTTAAGACTTAATGCAGCATAAGTATACATGCATACATACATATATATATATTAAACTACCATGTATCTACTTATAATGTTTAAATGTATATCAGAATTCAAAGATGAAAACTACCATGTCTGAGGAGAAAAAATACACAAGATAGTATTAATACCAAAGAAGAGAGGACTGATTTGATGCTGTAGTAAAAAGTTCAGTAAGCATGAAGACAAAACAATAGGAACTACCCAAAATGAAACACCAAGGGAAAAAAAAGATTAATCAATGGTAACAAAGAGTCTGAGCTATGGGACAGCTTTACGTGGTGTAATATATATATGTAAATGGAATCTCCATAGGAGGAGAAGGCAGAAAAAATATTTGAAGAAATAATGGCCCCCAACAATTACTAAAAACTTAAAACCCACACTCTAAATTTTAAAAGCTCAATAAACTCAAGCTTTAAATTTCTCAAGAAACTTGGAGGAAACAAAGGTACACTGTAATCAAATTTTTTAAAGCCAGTGATAAAGAAAAAATCATAAAACTAAGAAAAAAAGACTTAATCTTCTGAGGAATAAAGGTGACGAACGTAGTACATTTCTTAACTGAAACAATGCAAATGAGACAATAGTGGATGAATACCTTCAAAGCACACCACACACACACACACCACACACACACCACACACAACACACACACACACACACACACACACACACACACACACCCCTAAGCACCCAGGTGGCGCTACTGGTTATTATACAAAGTATTTAGGGAAAAAAAATATACCATATTTTAAAACTGTCCCAGAAAATTGAAAAGGAGGAATACTTTCAACTCATGCTATGAGGTCAGCATTATACCCTGATACCAAAATCAGACAAAGATATGACAAGAAAAGAAACTACAGATTCAAATGCCTCGTGCACATAGATACAAAAATCTTAACAAAATTTTAGCAAATCAAAGTAATTCCTCTGAAGAGCCTAAACTTTTAAAAATAGCTCCATATTCTCTGTTTATTGAATCTTCTCTAAAGCCAGCCTGGAGTGAGGGACTACGTATGTATTTATATAGTCTCTAAACCTCATGAAAACTCTTCAAAGTAAATATTGTTAAACACATTGTATAGATGAGGAAAATGAAACTCAGAGAAGTTGCATCCTCAAGATCACATAACTGTTAAGTGGATTTGAATACCAGGCTTCTCTGTTACTTCTCTGCTTGCTGAAGAATGTAAAACGTTTTCCTTAAGGAACTCTAACTGTAGCTTTAGTCTGAATTGTTCTCCCAAAATGAACACAAAATGTAAGAAAATGTATTCTCAGTTGACCTGTATCACAAGAAAAGTTAAAGAAAGTTCTTCATGAAAAAAGAAAAGTGACACCAGATGGAAATGTGCACCTGCACAAATTAAGACCCCAGTGGCTCAGCAGGAGGCACTGCAAGAGACGTAGGTTTGATCCCTGGGTCAGGGAGATCCCCTGGAGGAGGGCATGGCGACACACTCCAGTATTCCTTCCTGGAGAATCCCATGGACAGAGGAGCCTGAATGGCTACAGCACACAGTGTTGCAGAGTCAGGCGTGACTGAAGCGACTTAGCAGGCACCAAGTGGTGAATTAGTGAGCCAACAGAAAAGCCTTTGCTCTGCAGACTGGCCATGCACCTGTTTGTCCCCTGCAGAAGGTTGGGTGGGTTCACGACTACCTGTGGTAGACTTCTGGGTGCCACCAGGGGGGTTATCAGAGCAAACTTTAGGTTCTGAGGGCTTACCTCAAAGTCTGAAAAGGTGCAGTACTTCAGTTGTAGACAAATAGAAAGCTACAAATCATTCACACTGGAAGAGCTACTGTGTGTGCCTGCCTTCCCCCAGAATGCTTCAATTTACAGTGCCAGCAGGAAGTCATGGGAGTGTCTGGAGCCATCTGCTGCTGTGTGGAGCAATAAGAGTGGGTTGTAAGGACGGGGTGAGATAGTTGCACTGTGTCTGACCCTGCGGTAAGTGACTCATATGCCTCCATCTGTCTACTCTTCACACAATGTTCTTCCCATTTTATGGATGAAGAAACTCAAAGATAAAACACTACTGAAAAAAGCAAAATGCAGAACAATGTATACAGTATACGATGTTTCATGTCAAAGAAGGGCAAATAAGAAAATATATATGCATGCATTCACACATATACATATGTGCTTATTTTCACAAAGAGAAACATAGAAGCTAATGAAAATGGCACCGGGATGGTGGCAGGATAGGAAGATGGTAGAGTGGGGAGACAGGAGTGTGGTAAAGAGACTGTGGTTGGCACAATGTCCTTCTCTTTTTTAATAGCTTTGAATTTTGATCTATGTAAATGTTTCATATGTTCAAAATACAACATTTAATTGAAAAGAAATTTTAAAAATCAAACATTAAAACTGAATATAAGCTAATGAACACTATCAAACTGATAACATATTTATGCAAAGAAAATAATTATTTCAAGTAAGTTAAATTCTCTGCATTCTTGGAGGTGAACTTATAATTTGGAAAGCAACAAAACAGTGTCATATAAAGCAGAGAGGAACTGCTGAACAGAAGTTTTGTTTCTGTTCTAAATATTCCTTGAGGACAAAGAGCTTCCTCTACAACTTTCAGTTTCCTGTGTAAATTAAAAAGCTGGAACTGAACAATTAAAAGAAATATGAGCTGTCATTTTGATGACCTTTCCCTAAATAGGGAAAAATACAGTAACAGGGTGCCAATGAATATGTTGAAAAGATAGTTCAATTAATGTAAAGACCTAACTGGCATGGTTTAGAGGAAGCTATAGTAATCTAGCTGGTGCTGTGGTTAGTAAACAAGAAGTTGAGCGATTTAATTTTTTGGATGGAAAGTAGAGGATTCTCAGAGAAATCAGTGAAAGATGAGGGAACTGCTTTCATTGCTGAATATTTGTATTATGTGGATCAAAATCTGGTGTAAAAATATCTGAGGGGCATGATGGTGCTAGATCGGTGGATAAAAGTATGAAAAGCAATTGAGAAAAGAAAAGAAAAAAAAACTATATAAATGCATACGTAGTCCCTCACTCCAGTGTCTAGATTTGCTAGGCACTTGGCAAATCTCTAATATTTGGTGAATGAAGTCAAAGAAGGTTGTGCTATGAATTAAATAATGACTGTCAAACAGGCACTCTTCATCATGGATATTGTTCAATTAAATGTTACAGAGTTTACTTAGGATTAACTCGAAATAGCTACCAGTTTCTGAATTATGGTTTTGGTTTTTGCTATTCTCAGACATGAATATCTTAGTTTCTAGAATTTTGAATCAAGCTAATTATCATAGCAAAAAGAAATATTTCTTGTTTTTAAACTCTTTTAAAATATTTGACTATTTGGAGTAAAATAAAAATAATGTACCGTGAGATAAACATAGAAGTACCATAGCACAAAGTCTTAAGGGTGGAAATGGAACTACACTATTTTAAGATTACTACACTATGGAAGTTATATAATATTTGAAATAAGATTAAAATAATTGAATAAATATGATATATATACAAATTAATTATTATAATACATTAAATTGCTGCATTATAATATATGCTAAATTATTATATTAAATTATAATAAATATATAAATAATATTATATATATTAAATCATCGAGTCAAAGGACATGAGTTTGACCAAACTCCAGGAGACAGTGAAGGACAGGCACGCCTGGCATGCTGCAGTCCAAGGGATCGCAGAGAGTTGGACACAACTGAATGACTGAAAACAAAATGCATAATCTTATCTCAAATACAATTTCACATACATACAGTTGATTCTTTTATGAGTTTGAACTCAGCAGGTCCACTTATACAAAAATTTCTTTCAGTAAATATGTACTATTCAGTAAATATGTACACAGTCAGAGGGTGGTTGAATCCATGGATGTGGAACAGCTTGTAGGGAGGGCTGACTGTAAAGATACATGTGAATTTTCAACCACACAGAAGGTTGGTGCCCTAATGTTCCTGTTGATCAAGGGTCAACTGTATTTATGTATATACTGTAAACTGCAACTGCTGAAAAAATGAAACCAAGCAGTATAGTTGATAAGCTGATAGTGGAGATATTACAGGATCATAAAAACACTCAATCCAAAAGAAAGCAGGAAAAGAGGAGAAAAAAAGGAAATATCAAATGGAGCTAATAGTAAAGACATAACAGTGAAAGTGAAAATCGCTCAGTCATGTCCAACTCTTTGCAACCCCATGGATTATACCGTCCATGGAATTCTCCAGGAAGAATACTGGAGTGGGTAGCCTTTCCCTTCTCCAGGGGATCTTTCCAACCCAGGGATCGAACCCAGGTCTCCCACATTGCAGATGGATTCCTTACCCCTGAGCCACAAAGACAGCAAGATAGATTTAAATCAATCATATCAATAATTACACTAAACATGAATGATGTAAACACTTCTGTGAAAAGCCAGAGACTGTCAAATTAGATAAAAAGCAAGATCCAAATATATACAGTCTACAAGAAAGTCTTTTAAACTATGAAGTCAAATATATGCTAAAAATGAAATGATGGGAAACAATACACCATGTGTGCAGAAAAGAGTTAATATAAAAGGCCCTAAGACTGCTGTCCTTGTCATTCCCCACATACATAGACTGAAAATACCACTCAAATAAAAAGTCCTTCTCCTCATGTACAGATTGAAACAAAAATGGCTCAAATCAAATCTTTTCAAAAGATACAGAAAAAGCATTTGTTAAAAATTCAACATCTATTTATGATTAAAAAAACACAACTTCTCAGTGAACTAGGATTAGAAGGCAAATGTGTTAACCAGATAAAGGGTACATACAAAAGCCCTACAGCTAATACATTTAGTAGTGAAAGGATGGATTCTTACACTTAAAATCAGTGTGTTAGGGGGCCTGTTTGAAACTGGGGCATTAAATTAAGAGCATGCAAAATATGACCTGCTGACTGAGGAGGCATGTGACACCCAGAGTGTTGGCAAGTGGCTCCTTCAGCATCCAAGCTTCCGCTTTAGAGAAGTGAAAATCCTGGGGCAGTTCTGATTAAAGGTATAGTTTCAATATATTAACAGAAGAAGTAAAGTCACAAAATGTATTTTAAATCCCAGAAATGGGGTGGGAGTGTACAATGAACCAGGCAAAGGGCAGTCCCCAATACCAGGTCATGATCCAACAGGGGAGAGAGAGCAGGTAGAAAACACTTGTTACTTACAAGGTGATTGGGGTAGAGGTCACTAAAATTCCAAGGGCTCAACAATAGTAGTTATTTTAAAATGTGCCCCAGGAAAAGCAAAATGGGAACTTGTGGTAGGAATCTTAATCTCAACTCTGGGTGTGAGCAAGATTACCATACTATAAAATGCATAGGCAGCAGCTCAAAATAGCTGTTTTGTGATTGCAGTGAGAAGCAAGGTAAAGATACCTACTCTCATCACTTCCTTTCAAAGTCTACTGATGTTCCTGGTCAATGCAATAAAACAAGAGGAAAAAAACCCCAGAAGTTACATAGATTTGAACCTTGTTGAAGGGTGGAGGGAAGTGCTCACTGAACTGAGAAGGTATATTGAAACCCCAAAATAAGGCTGGCAGCTCCATATAGTCAATAGATCAGTTTGCAGTAAGGTTATTTACTCACAGGGTTGGGAATTGGGATTGGCTGAACAGTGGTCTAGAAGCATTTGCAGCTGCACTCTGCACCACCAAGGGGCCACTGGGACAATTTTATATTGTTAACCTAAGGTATAGGGGTAGGTGCTTGAACACAGGGCATGCATTTCTAAGTTAAGATTTATGAATGAATAACTAGATTTGTGGGTGCTGGAAATACGTCAGCTAAGGCTTTCATCATTGTTCGGGGACCAACAGAGCATAGAGGCCACCTGATCCTAAAGATTACTAAACAATATCTATTAATTACAAAGCCCTTGACAACAGAGAAGTGGTTTACTGCACAGTACAATCCTAGGGTGAGTCGGAGGACAGAAGAAATTGTCCGAAGATAGCACTGACATCACTGACTTGCTGGACGTGAGTCTGAGTGAGCTCCGGGAACTGGTGATGGGCGGGGAATCCTGGCCTGCTACAGTCCATGGGGTCGCAAAGAGTCAGACACAACTGAGCGACTGAACTGAAGATAGCATTAGTTATGCTAACAGTCACAGAAGCAGAAAAAGTGCACTTTCTTGATTAATGGAAGACAGACCTACATACGAGAAAATCTGAACGGATCTAAGAAAAAGGCAAATTTGGCAAGGTTATGAGATATAAAATCAATGAAAATGGTAATTACATTTATGTTTTATAAGTTGGTAGTTAAAATTATAGTACCAATTATAATACATTAGAAATATACATTATATATGAAACATTGGAAATATAAATATATTTACAAAATATGTGTGAGAGCTGTATCTTGAAAACTNACCCTGATGCTGGGAAAGATTGAAGGCAGGAGGAGAAGGGGACGACAGAGGATGAGACGGTTGGATGGTGTCACTGACTTGATGGCATCACCAATTCGATGGCATGAGTCTGAGCAAGCTCTGGGAGTTGATGATAGACAGGGAAGTTTGGCCTCCTGCAGTCCATGGGGTCGCAAAGAGCTGGAGACGACTGAGCGGCTGAACTGAACTGAACTGACTTTTATTTATAACAGCTCCCAAAGTGGAAACAGCCGAAACATCCGTAAGCTGATGAACGAACAGACAAATCCTGGTATATTGTTCAACAGACTGTGACTCAACATCAAAATGTAACAAGCTACTAATATCTAGAACAAAGGGTTAATTTCAGAAGCATTATGACTAAGTAAAAGAAACCAGGACTTGTAGGATTCCACTCGTAGACAATTCTGGAAAATGTACACTATCACTACAATCTAGTGATACTATCCTACAGAAAGCAGATCAGAGGTTTCTTGGGGTTGTGGGTAGAATGAGAAGAATTAGCTTCAAAGCGGTACAAGCAAAATTCTTAGTGGTGATAGAAATGTACATCAAGATTGTGATGGTGGTTAATTTGACAAAGCTCATCAAACTGTATACTTAAAATTGTTGAATTTTACTGTATGTAAATTATACTTCAATACAGAAAGAAAAGTGGTATTTAATTTGTTTCAGCTCATGGTACTGCCGCACTTTAATCCCCTTGTCTGGTGCCTAGCTGGCAATATAATTATGGTTGCACAGCTTCCCTTCTCCCACTAGCTGCCTCCAGGTTTTCCTCAGGGGAAACACACTTTTCCTCTAATCAGTCTTCTTCAAGAATGGACCCTTACGGGCTTGGGTTAATTAGCATCTTATATTCCTCTGACCACTGTGATTGGCTCCAGGATAGGCACATGGTCTGATCTGGACAAGTGAAAGTCAGGAGATATTTCCTGGGAGATTCTGGGAAAGAGCTTCATTCTTCTCCTCTGGGAACAGACTCTTCCTCTAGTTGGTAGATGTGAGGGAATGTGTTGGTACAAGCAAAATTCTTAGTGGTGATAGAAATGTACATCAAGATTGTGATGGTGGTTAATTTGACAAAGCTCATCAAACTGTATACTTAAAATTGTTGAATTTTACTGTATGTAAATTATACTTCAATACAGAAAGAAAAGTGGTATTTAATTTGTTTCAGCTCATGGTACTGCCGCACTTTAATCCCCTTGTCTGGTGCCTAGCTGGCAATATAATTATGGTTGCACAGCTTCCCTTCTCCCACTAGCTGCCTCCAGGTTTTCCTCAGGGGAAACACACTTTTCCTCTAATCAGTCTTCTTCAAGAATGGACCCTTACGGACTTGGGTTAATTAGCATCTTATATTCCTCTGACCACTGTGATTGGCTCCAGGATAGGCACATGGTCTGATCTGGACAAGTGAAAGTCAGGAGATATTTCCTGGGAGATTCTGGGAAAGAGCTTCATTCTTCTCCTCTGGGAACAGACTCTTCCTCTAGTTGGTAGATGTGAGGGAATGTGTGGGGGTATGAGTTCTGGAATTTGCTAAACCCATTGCTACTACTGTGGAAGCTGGTCTGGGAGAAAACCAAATGCAGAAGAGGGCAAGGCAGAAAATCCTTAAAAAATTGTATTGGTTTCATAGGGTTGTCATAGCAAGACCCCAGAAACTGGGTAACTTAAACTACGAAATTTGTCTCCCAGTTCTGGAGGCTAGAAGTCTGAGATCTAAGTGTAGGCAGGTTGATTGCTTCTGAGGGCTGTGAGGAGACTGTCCAGGCCTCTCCCTCAGCTTCTGGTGGTCAGCAGCCATCTTTGGAGTTGCTTGGCTTGTAGATATACTTCCGGTACGTGTGTCTGTCTCTGTGTCCAATTGTCCCCTTCTTACAAGAACACAGGTCATACTGGATTACAGCCCACTCCAACCACCTCAATTTAACCTGGTTACCTCTGTAGAGACACTGTTTCCAAATAAGGTCACATTATGAGGTCCTGGGGCCCAGGACTCCAACATAGCTTTTTGAGGTGGAGACACAATTCAACTCATAGCAAAAATAGAGCCATTTGTGAGAATGTGGTGAGTCAGTTAGTCACACAGTACCTGAAGACTGCCCTACCACTGACTTCTGCATTGTTGGAGCCATTAAATGCTATTAAATACCATTTTTACTTTAGAATGTTTGGGTTGAATTTTCTTTGTTTGCATCTGAAAAACTCCTAACTTTTCTAGACAGGCAACTAGGGAAACATTTCAGGACTTTTTTTAAACAATGGAAAGACGATATCAGACTATAATTATGGTTCTCAAAGAGCTGTTCCCAGACCAGACATCAGCATCTCCTGGGAACTTAGTAGAGGTGCAGATTCTCANTTGAATTTTCTTTGTTTGCATCTGAAAAACTCCTAACTTTTCTAGACAGGCAACTAGGGAAACATTTCAGGACTTTTTTTAAACAATGGAAAGACGATATCAGACTATAATTATGGTTCTCAAAGAGCTGTTCCCAGACCAGACATCAGCATCTCCTGGGAACTTAGTAGAGGTGCAGATTCTCAGGCCTCAGCTCAAACCTATGGAATCAGAAATCTTAGGTGTGAAACCCTATGTGTTTTCACAAACCAGGCAGGTGATTTGAGGCCTGGTCAAGTTTGTGAAGCACTGAGCTGTAAAACAGACTGTGGTTTGATAGGCAAAAGCTAGAAATACTTTTTTATTCATGGCACAACCACAAAGGACATCATTTGCAGGGCAAATGAGCCGAGGCAGGAAACCATTCCAGTGCCCACTCCTTTTCTCCTCTTCTCCTCTGTGAATGTGTTTGTGTGTTTGTTTTTGATTGTGGTAAAATATTACAAAACATAAAATTTACTATTTTAATCCATTTAAAGTATACAATTTAGTGGAATTAAGCGCATTTATAATGTCATACAATCATCACCACCATCCATTTCCAGAAAATTTTCAACATCCCAGACTGAAATTCTGCATCCATTATACCCTAATTCCCCATTCCCTCGTCTCCCCAGCCCCTGGTAACCTCTATTGTACTTTCTGTGAATGTGTCTATTCCGGGTACCTCACACCAGTGCAGTTGTATAATATTTTGTTCTTTTGTGCTTGGATTATTTCACTTAGCATAATTCTTTCAAGTTTGATCTTTTGTTTTTATAAATTCCCAAGTCAAATATCCTTTGCCAGCTTCAGCTTATAGTTCTCAAGTTTAATCTGGTAGCACGGTCATCACTTTCTTTATCTAATACACTGACTAGATACACTTTTTCATAATATAGGCCACCACTCTGTTTGAAGATATTTCATTTGACCTTCTTATTTAAACATTTAAGGACAAAGAACAACTTTTCAGGGGGTTGTGCATCCATAAGACTAGGTAAGTATGGGTTTAGGAAACAATTTATGTTCTTAGTATTCTCTCAGTTGTTTAGTTTCCCCTAAGAATTTAATTTTCTAAAACATTGAGCTTGTAGACTGTAATGAAAATTGGGAATTTACTCTTAAAAGCAGAGAAGACAATGGGAACCCATTCCAGTACTCCTGCCTGGAAAATCCCATGGGTGGAGGAGCCTGGTAGGCTGCAGTCCATGGGGTCANACTGGAAAAGGTCAGTTTTCATTCCAATCCCAAAGAAAGGCAATGCCAAAGAATGTTCAAACTACTACAAAATTAGACTCATCTCATACGCTCAAAATTCTCCAACCCAGGCTTCAATAGTATGTGAACTACGAACTTCCAGATATTCAAGCTGAATTTAGAAAAGGCAGAGGAATCAGAGATCAAATTGCCAACATCTGTTGAAACATTGAAAAAGCAAGAGAGTTCCAGAAAAACATCTATTTCTGCTTTATTGACTATGCCAAAGCCTTTGACTGTGTGGATCACAATAAACTGTGGAAAATTCTGAAAGAGATGGGAATACCAGACCACCTGACCTGCATCCTGAGAAACTGTATGCAAATCAAGAAGCAACAGAACAGAACATGGAACAACAGACTGGTTCCAAATTGGGAAAGGAGTATGTCAAGGCTGTATATTGTCACCTTTTTATTTAACTTATATGCAGAGTACATCATGTGAAATGCCAGGCTGGTGATGCACAAGCTGGAATCAAGATTGCCAGGAAAAATACCAACAACCTCTGATACACAAATGAACCACCCTTATCACAGAAAGCGAAGAACTAAAGAGCCTGATGATGAAATTGAAAGAAGAGAGTAAAAATGTTGGCTTAAAACTCAACATTCAAAAAACTAAGATCATGGCATCTGGTCCCATCCCTTCATGGAAACTAGATGGGGAAACTATGGAAACAGTGAGAGAGTTTATTTTGGGGGGCTCCAAAAATCACTGCAGATGGTGACCGTAGCCATGAAATTAAAAGACACTTGCTCCTTGGAAGAAAAGTTATGACCAACATAGACAGCATATTGAAAAGCAGAGACATTATTTTGCCGACAAAGGTCCATCTTAGTCAATGCTATCGTTTTTCCAGCAGGCATGTATGGATGTGAGAGTTGGACTATAAAGAAAACTGAGTTCTGAAGAATTGATGCTTTTGAACTGTGGTGTTGGAGAAGACTCTTGAGAGTCCCTTGGACTTCAAGGAGATCCAACCAGTCCATCCTAAAGGAAATCAGTGCTAAATAGTCATTGGAAGGACCGATGCTAAAGCTGAAACTCCAATACTTTGGCCACATGATGCAAATAACTGACTCACTGGAAAAGACCCTGATGCTGGGAAAGATTGAAGGCAGGAGGAGAAGGGGACGACAGAGGATGAGACGGTTGGATGGTGTCACTGACTTGATGGCATCACCAATTCGATGGCATGAGTCTGAGCAAGCTCTGGGAGTTGATGATAGACAGGGAAGTTTGGCCTCCTGCAGTCCATGGGGTCGCAAAGAGCTGGAGACGACTGAGCGGCTGAACTGAACTGAACTGACTTTTATTTATAACAGCTCCCAAAGTGGAAACAGCCGAAACATCCGTAAGCTGATGAACGAACAGACAAATCCTGGTATATTGTTCAACAGACTGTGACTCAACATCAAAATGTAACAAGCTACTAATATCTAGAACAAAGGGTTAATTTCAGAAGCATTATGACTAAGTAAAAGAAACCAGGACTTGTAGGATTCCACTCGTAGACAATTCTGGAAAATGTACACTATCACTACAATCTAGTGATACTATCCTACAGAAAGCAGATCAGAGGTTTCTTGGGGTTGTGGGTAGAATGAGAAGAATTAGCTTCAAAGCGGTACAAGCAAAATTCTTAGTGGTGATAGAAATGTACATCAAGATTGTGATGGTGGTTAATTTGACAAAGTTCATCAAACTGTATACTTAAAATTGTTGAATTTTACTGTATGTAAATTATACTTCAATACAGAAAGAAAAGTGGTATTTAATTTGTTTCAGCTCATGGTACTGCCGCACTTTAATCCCCTTGTCTGGTGCCTAGCTGGCAATATAATTATGGTTGCACAGCTTCCCTTCTCCCACTAGCTGCCTCCAGGTTTTCCTCAGGGGAAACACACTTTTCCTCTAATCAGTCTTCTTCAAGAATGGACCCTTACGGACTTGGGTTAATTAGCATCTTATATTCCTCTGACCACTGTGATTGGCTCCAGGATAGGCACATGGTCTGATCTGGACAAGTGAAAGTCAGGAGATATTTCCTGGGAGATTCTGGGAAAGAGCTTCATTCTTCTCCTCTGGGAACAGACTCTTCCTCTAGTTGGTAGATGTGAGGGAATGTGTGGGGGTATGAGTTCTGGAATTTGCTAAACCCATTGCTACTACTGTGGAAGCTGGTCTGGGAGAAAACCAAATGCAGAAGAGGGCAAGGCAGAAAATCCTTAAAAAATTGTATTGGTTTCATAGGGTTGTCATAGCAAGACCCCAGAAACTGGGTAACTTAAACTACGAAATTTGTCTCCCAGTTCTGGAGGCTAGAAGTCTGAGATCTAAGTGTAGGCAGGTTGATTGCTTCTGAGGGCTGTGAGGAGACTGTCCAGGCCTCTCCCTCAGCTTCTGGTGGTCAGCAGCCATCTTTGGAGTTCCTTGGCTTGTAGATATACTTCCGGTATGTGTGTCTGTCTCTGTGTCCAATTGTCCCCTTCTTACAAGGACACAGGTCATACTGGATTACAGCCCACTCCAGCCGCCTCAATTTAACCTGGTTACCTCTGTAGAGACACTATTTCCAAATAAGGTCACATTATGAGGTCCTGGGGGCCAGGACTCCAACATAGCTTTTTGAGGGGGAGACACAATTCAACTCATAGCAAAACTGAAGCCATTTGTTTGAGAATGTGGTGAGTCAGTTAGTTACACAGTACCTGAAGACTGCCCTACCACTGACTTCTGCATTGTTGGAGCCATTAAATGCTATTAAATACCATTTTTACTTTAGAATGTTTGGGTTGAATTTTCTTTGTTTGCATCTGAAAAACTCCTAACTTTTCTAGACAGGCAACTAGGGAAACATTTCAGGACTTTTTTTAAACAATGGAAAGACGATATCAGACTATAATTATGGTTCTCAAAGAGCTGTTCCCAGACCGACATCAGCATCTCCTGGGAACTTAGTAGAGGTGCAGATTCTCAGGCCTCAGCTCAGACCTATGGAATCAGAAACCCTAGGTGTGAAACCATATGTGTTTTCACAAACCAGGCAGGTGATTTGAGGCCTGGTCAAGTTTGTGAAGCACTGAGCTGTAAAACAGACTGTGGTTTGATAGGCAAAAGCTAGAAATACTTTTTTATTCATGGCACAACCACAAAGGACATCATTTGCAGGGCAAATGAGCCGAGGCAGGAAACCATTCCAGTGCCCACTCCTTTTCTCCTCTTCTCCTCTGTGAATGTGTTTGTGTGTTTGTTTTTGATTGTGGTAAAATATTACAAAACATAAAATTTACTATTTTAATCCATTTAAAGTATACAATTTAGTGGAATTAAGCGCATTTATAATGTCATACAATCATCACCACCATCCATTTCCAGAAAATTTTCAACATCCCAGACTGAAATTCTGCATCCATTATACCCTAATTCCCCATTCCCTTGTCTCCCCAGCCCCTGGTAACCTCTATTGTACTTTCTGTGAATGTGTCTATTCCGGGTACCTCACACCAGTGCAGTTGTATAATATTTTGTTCTTTTGTGCTTGGATTATTTCACTTAGCATAATTCTTTCAAGTTTGATCTTTTGTTTTTATAAATTCCCAAGTCAAATATCCTTTGCCAGCTTCAGCTTATAGTTCTCAAGTTTAATCTGGTAGCACGGTCATCACTTTCTTTATCTAATACACTGACTAGATACACTTTTTCATAATATAGGCCACCACTCTGTTTGAAGATATTTCATTTGACCTTCTTATTTAAACATTTAAGGACAAAGAACAACTTTTCAGGGGGTTGTGCATCCATAAGACTAGGTAAGTATGGGTTTAGGAAACAATTTATGTTCTTAGTATTCTCTCAGTTGTTTAGTTTCCCCTAAGAATTTAATTTTCTAAAACATTGAGCTTGTAGACTGTAATGAAAATTGGGAATTTACTCTTAAAAGCAGAGAAGACAATGGGAACCCATTCCAGTACTCCTGCCTGGAAAATCCCATGGGTGGAGGAGCCTGGTAGGCTGCAGTCCATGGGGTCACAAAGAGTCGGACATGACTGAGCAACTTCACTTTCACTTTTCACTTTCATACATTGGAGAAGGCAATGGCAACCCACTCCAGTGTTCTTCCCTGGAGAATCCCAGGGATGGGGGAGCCTGGTGGGCTGCCGTCTATGCGGTTTCACAGAGTCGGACACGACTGAAGCGACTTAGCAGCAGCAGCAGCACTCTTAAAAGAGGGAACTCCTTCAAGTTTTCACTGTGGGATGTCCACTGCACCTCCACAGCAATTCTAGACCTCTGCAAAGTGCCTTCCTAATATCTCAATTTCAAAAGATACATGATTTTTTTTAATTTTATTTTATTTTTTTTTTTACAAAGAGTCGGACATGACTGAGCAACTTCACTTTCACTTTTCACTTTCATACATTGGAGAAGGCAATGGCAACCCACTCCAGTGTTCTTCCCTGGAGAATCCCAGGGATGGGGGAGCCTGGTGGGCTGCCGTCTATGCGGTTTCACAGAGTCGGACACGACTGAAGCGACTTAGCAGCAGCAGCAGCACTCTTAAAAGAGGGAACTCCTTCAAGTTTTCACTGTGGGATGTCCACTGCACCTCCACAGCAATTCTAGACCTCTGCAAAGTGCCTTCCTAATATCTCAATTTCAAAAGATACATGATTTTTTTTAATTTTATTTTATTTTTTTTTTTAATTTTTATTTTTACTTTATTTTACTTTACATTACTGTATTGGTTTTGGCATACATTGACATGAATCCATCATGGGTGTACATGAACTCCCAAACATGAACCACCCCCCCGACCTCCCACCCCACATCATCCCTCCAGATCATCCCCATACACCAGCCCCAAGCATCCTGCATCCTGCATCAAACATAGACTGGCGATTTGTTTCTTACATGATAGTATACATATTTCAATGCTATTCTCCCAAATCATCCCACCCTCTCCCTCTCCCTCTTCCTCTCCCTCTCCCTCACAGTCCAAAAGTCCACTCTATACATCTGTGTCTCTTTTGCTGTCTTGCATACAGGGTCCTCATTACCATCTTTCTAAATTCCATATATATGTGTTAGTATACTGTATTGGTGTTTTTCTTTCTGGCTTACTTCACTCTGTATAATTGGTTCCAGTTTCATCCATCTTATTAGAACTGATTCAAATGTATTCTTTTTAATGGCTGAGTAATACTCCATTGTGTATATATACCACAGCTTTCTTATCCATTCATCCGCTGATGGACATCTAGGTTGTTTCCATGTCCTGGCTATTANGGTGGGCTGCTGTCTCTGGGGTTGCACAGAGTCGGACACGACTGAAGCGACTTAGCAGCAGCAGCAGCAGATCTTCTTATCAATGAATACATATGTGTCATAGCACTTGGTCTGAGACCTTTCATTGTTACATCTAGGTGGGGCTGTGAAGAGATGGGGTTAATCAGATCCCACCACACCTTGGCTAGGAATATGCCACCTCAGTGAAGCAGAAGTGGGATATTCTCTGTGGCTGTATTCATCCATTCAGCAAATATGACTGGCATGACTTCTGTTTGCCAGGTATGTGCTTGATACTGAGGGTACAATGTTGCATGGGGCAGACATGATCCCCTTCCTCAAGTAGCTCCCAGTCCAAGAGGCAAGTGATCAAGCAAATAGCAACAATGAGTGGTGAGTATCACGGCAGGGGAAGTACAGAGGTGTGGGGACCTGGAGCAGAGAGAATATACAAACTGGGAGGTTATTGCAGTTCCTTCTTTTTTCTGGAAAAATTCAAGTACTAGAATCGACTCCACAGGCCCCTGGACAAACGCCCAAAGGCAATGATACAGAGTTTGCAGTTCAAGGACATTTTTGAGTTCCCATGGTCATTCTCCTCCCATCAGTTTGAGCCCACGTGGACACCTGGCTCCCTCCTATTTTTATCCCAGAGGCCACTAAGGTTCAAATCCACATGATGCAGTTGGCAGATTTCATCCCCAGAGACCGCAGCACTAAGAGGCTCAGTGACTTGCCCAAGGGCATGTATTGAGTCAAGTGTAGAACTGGGAACAAAACTCAGTCACCTGACGCCAGGGCCAGCTTCCTTTCCCTTGACACATCACCTAACAGGGAAAATAATCTTCTGAAGTATCAAATAGTACTGGTCTTTTGATGAGTGAGCAAACAATGAGAAAAGTGGATATTGAATTTCCTTTGACATAACCCCTTTGGAAAAGGCAGCGATGGATGCGAGAAGAGTGTGACTTATACACGAAAGCAGAAATATTTTAAAATAGCCCCAGATGGCTGATTAACAGTCACAAGGACTAGCTGTGAGTGTCAGTGCAAAGAAGAGTGCAGAGGGACGAAACATGTGAGACACTAGACTTCTCATGCAGGCAAGAGAACTGCTCAGGAGTCACAGTGTTTGCTTAGGGACTGAGGGAGCCTTTCTCATCTTCTTAGTTAAGAAGTGAGAGAGGAGACATACATTTGAAACACAGATCATTTAAGGTAGCTTTGCTTTTATTTCCTTTTCCTTGGGGGACTGACCTAAGAAAATAGTGCTACAATTTATGTGAAAGAGTGTTTTGCCTATGTTCTCTTCTAGCAACTTAATGTTGTCACATCTTACGTTTAGGTCATTAAACCATTTGGAGTTTATTTTTGTATATGGTGTGAGGAAATGTTCTAATTTCATTGGTTTACAGGTAGCTGTTCAGCTTTCCTAGTACCATTTGTTCGGAGAAGGCAATGGCACCCCACTCCGGTACTCTTGCCTGGAAAATCCCACGGACGGAGGAGCCTGGTAGGCTGCAGTCCATGGGGCTGCTAAGAGTCGGGCACAACTGAGCGACTTCACTTTCGCTTTCACTTTCATGCATTGGAGAAGGAAATGGCAATCCACTCCAGTGCTCTTCCCTGAAGAATCCCAGGGACGGGGGAGCCTAGTAGGCTGCCGTCTATGGGGTCGCACAGAGTCGGATACGACTGAAGTGACTTAGCAGCAGCAGCAGCAGCAGCAGTAGCAGCAGTACCATTTGTTGAAGGGCTGTTTTTTTTTCCATTGTATGTTCTTGCCTCCTTATTGTAGATTAATTGACCATAAGAAATAAAAGCAAAATTAACCAAATAGATCCTAATGAAACTTAAAAGTATTTGCACAGCAAAAAACAACCATCAACAAAACAAAAAGACAACCTATGGAATGTGAGAAAATANGTGTGTGGATTTATCTCTGGGCTTTCTATTTTGTTCCATTGATCTATATTTCTGTCTTTGTGCCAGTACCATACTGTCTTGATGACTGTGGCTTTGTAGTAGAGCCTGAAGTCAGGTAAGTTGATTCCTCCAGTTCCATTCTTCTTTCTCAAAATTGCTTTGGTATTCGAGGTTTTTTGTATTTCCATACAAATCTTGAAATTATTTGTTTTAGCTCTGTGAAAAAATACCGCTGGTAGCTTGATAGGGATTGCATTGAATCTGTAGATTGCTTTGGGTAATATATTCATTTTCACTATATTGATTCTTCCAATCCATGAACATGGTATATTTCTCCATCTATTAGTGTCCTCTTTGATTTCTTTCATCAGTGTTTTATAGTTTTCTATATATAGGTCTTTAGTTTCTTTAGGTAGATATATTCCTAAGTATTTTATTCTTTTCATTGCAATGGTGAATGGAATTGTTTCCTTAATTTCTTTTTCTACTTTCTCATTATTAGCGTATAAGAATACAAGGGATTTCTGTGTGTTGATTTTACATCCTGCTACTTTACTATATTCATTGGTTAGCTCTAGTAATTTTCTGGTGGAGTCTTTAGGGTTTTCTATGTAGAGGATCATGTCATCTGCAAACAGTGAGAGTTTTACTTCTTCTCTTCCAATTTGGATTCCTTTTATTTCTTTTTCTGCTCTGATTGCTGTGGCCAAAACTTCCAGAACTATGTTGAATAGTAGCAGTGAAAGTGGGCACCCTTGTCTTGTTCCTGACTTTAGGGGAAATGCTTTTAATTTTTCACCATTGAGGATAATGTTTGCTGTGGGTTTGTCATATATAGCTTTTATTATATTGAGGTATGTTCCTTCTATTCCTGCTTTCTGGAAAGTTTTTATCATAAACGGATGTTGAATTTTATCAAAGGCCTTCTCTTCAAAAAAGATACTTGATTTTGTAGAAGATGCTACTATTTACAACTAAAATAGGTTCCAATTTGTAAATTTCAAAATAAAATTCACTTTCTTAGTACTATCCAGTTAGCACACTTATTTTTTACTTTTTATTATGAAAAAAATTTACATTGACAACTGAAAGCCTCATGTATGCATCATCCAGTGTCATCTGTTAGTCACATCTTGACAAGGATGTTCAATTTAATTCCCCCCACCAACACACATATACACACACTTGTTTGTTTTTTTCTTTTTTGGAGTATTTAAAATAAAATCCTAGATATTATCTAATTTCACCAGTATATTCTTAAGTATGAATCTTTCACCAGTAAGAACTACTGTTTACATATCCATAATACCATTTTCATTTCTAACAAAATTACTCTTATGCTTTGTAAGACCCAGTCCATAATCAAATGTCTCTAGTTGTTTCAAATACGGTTTCTTACAGTTGCTTTTTTGCATCAAGATCCAAGAAAGGTCCACAGATTGAATCTGGTTATGTCTCTCTGTGACGTTCCTTCTATTGTTTTATGCCACTTGTTGAAAAACTGAATTGTTTGAGGAGTATACTTTTCCAGATTCTGTATTTGACTATTTCCTTGTGGCATTGTTTAACTAATTTCTCTGCCCCATGTGCATCCTGTAAACTGGGATTAAATCCTAGAAGATTGATAGGTTTGCATTATTTTCATTTTTTAATTTCAGAAGAATATATAATAGATGGGGTTCTGTACTTTCTATTGCCTCAAATCAAAGACTGAACACAGTGTTTGACTGTCACATTTTCAGTGATGTTAAGGTTACTTAGGATATGGAGTTTTTTCTGCCTGATTCATCTTTTATAAAGTTTCTCATCAGTATTTCTTCTAGTGACATCAGCAACCATTGACAGTCAGTGCAGGGTATATCAAGAACTTCAAGAATATTTAATTCCTCTGAGTCCAAATATTATTTCTAGAAATGAATAATAAAGAAGAATAATATATGTAACAGAACTTTAGGAACAAAGATGTTTGTTGCAGCATTATTTAAGAAGAAAGAGAGAAAACAGACAAGAAGGATGGAAATAAAGGAAGAAAGAAAAGGGAAAAGAAAAAGAAGAAATCTGATAATACAAAAAACTGAAACATGGTTACTTAAATAACTGTAAACCACACAATGGAATAAAATAAGACTATGAGTGCTTTTCTGACTTGTTATTGTTTCTCATAATTTCTAATTTTTCAAAATAAATAAATGCATTACTTTCTTAATTTTTAAAAAGTTATAACAAAGAGTTCTTAGCCAGATGGCATGGTACAGCAGATGTCTGGTTATCTGAGAGTAAAAGAGAAGTGGAAAAAAATTATTTATAATATCATTTCTTCCCTGATGGCTCAGATGGTAAAGTGTCTGCCTACAATGCAGGAGACCTGGGTTTGATCCCTGGGTCAGGAAGATCCTCTGGAAAAGGAAATGGCAACTCACTCCAGTACTCTTGCTTGGAAAATCCCATGGATGGAGGAGCATGGTAGGCTATAGTTCATGGGGTCGCAAATAGTCGGACACGACTGAATGACTTCACATCACATCAGATCATTTCTGGATCTAAAATTCTATGGTTCTCAGTCCCCTCTAATGAGTTACAACTCAGTAAAAGCAGAGCAGCTTCTGTCCTTGTGCAGACCAGCATCACTGAATCTTGAAGACATTGCACTCTTTGCCTTAGAACTAACCACTCTGCTTCTCTCCTACCCGAATCTCTATCTTGGATAAAGATCCAATCAGTTACTTCATCATTTCATCAGGTACCCCTTATCCTACAGTTTTTATGGACTCTAGATCATTGTCTTTTGAGGGGTCCTGGGATAGTATTAAAATCTTGGGGGGACATTTTCTAAATTGACTGAAAACATTAAAAATATAAAAGACTGCAGAATTACGATATGAATAATTTAACACATAAAATTATCTGGATGAGACATCTGGAGTCTCCTTTCTAGATTTATTTAAAATACTAAAAGGTAAAAACATGACCTCAACATATGCTTTTCCTTCTGTTAGGAATGTTCATTTCCCCATCCCCCCAGCTAGCTTCATTTTATTCCTCAAAATTAAGCTGAACCATCACCACATCAGGAATTCTTTCTGTGTGTCTCAGATTAGATTTGGTGCAAGTATGTTTCTATAGATCCTGGTTCCTTCTTGTATGCAAGGAGGCAGCTGTACACTTATAGTGAGATAATGTCTATCTGCCCCTTTGAAATGTATGTTCCGTGGGGGCTGGGACTATGTCAGATGGGTCACCTAAGAGTCTCCACTTTCTTATTCTGTGCTTGATACATACTAAAAGGTCAATACACATGTGTTGAATGAATGCAAGCATTTTTTCATCAAAACCAATGGGTTGACTTCAACCAAAGTTTTTACTAGTAAGACTGAATTGAACACAACACAACACCGTATGGCTTGCCTCAATTATGAGGTCATTGTAATACTTTTCTTCACACGTGTGAGAGTTCCAGATCCATATCCACTGACCACACCACAAGTATATCACCAGTGTTCCATTTCCTCCAAGTTCATCTCTTCTACAAAAGTTCTCCTCTTTATTGAATGGCCTCAGCTTTGACATTTCATTCTCGGCTATATCTAGCTGTGCTTGCTCTAAGTATCCTGAAGTCGTCTGAAGCTTTTGTCTTCTAGTTGGACTTCCCTGAGGGCTCAAAGTAGAAAGACTCTGCCTGCAATGCAAGGTACATAGGAGATGCAGGTTTGATTCCTGGGTGAGGAAGATCCCCTGTAGGAGGAAATAGCAGTATTCTTCCCTGAAAAATCTCATGGACAGAGGAGCCTGACAGGCTACAGTCCATGGGGTTGCAAAGAGATGGACATGACTGAGTAACTAAGCACACTGACCCTCTCTTAGTCAACAGTTCCTTGAACCAGAGAATTTTTTTTTCAAGTAACACAATAAATAGACAGTGAAGGAATCTTGGTTGACTGACATTAAGTTATCCTTCATACTTAAGTATCTGTAAAGTAAAACATAACTTGACCATTTGATGATTGCCTCAAAACTGATGAATCGATTTTCTCTAAAGTGGCTATATCTAACCTTTGGAGATTGCAATCAACTTAAGAATGAGGAAAGCTACAGAATTCATGGAAAAATGATCATTAGCAAACTGCAGGTTTAGTAGAATTGGACTGAGTTGTATATTAAGTAGAATTCATAGAATGTAGTGTGAAAATACACTTCTTTAATTCAGCCCCATAACGAAGGTGATGCGTGATCATTTTATAAGTTCATAGTCCTGAGATGCTATATGGAAACTGTGTTCTCTAAATGGCAATTATTTAAATAATTTGGGAGATTAGAGGTGGAGTAAGAAATAAACACTAAGTAACTTTACAGAGTGAAGTGAAGTGAAGTGAAGTGAAGTGAATTGAAGTCGCTCAGTCATGTCCGACTCTTTGCGACCCCATAGACTGTAGCCTACAATGCTCCTCCATCCATGGGATTTTCCAGGCAAGAGTACTGGAGTGGGTTGCCATATCCTTCTCCAGGGGATCTTCCCAACCCAGGGATTGAATCCAGGTCTCCCTAGTGAAGTGAAGTCGCTCAGTCGTGTCCGACTCTTTGCGACCCCATAGACTGTAGCCTACAATGCTCCTCCATCCATGGGATTTTCCAGGCAAGAGTACTGGAGTGGGTTGCCATATCCTTCTCCAGGGGATCTTCCCAACCCAGGGATTGAATCCAGGTCTCCCGCATTGCAGGCAGATGCTTTACCATCTGAGCCAAAATGTCAGGTTGGAAGAAGTACAAGCTGGAATCAACACTGCTGGTAGAAATATCAATAACCTCAGATATGCAGATGACACCACCCTTATGGCAGAAAGTGAAGAGGAACTAAAGAGCCTCTTGATAAAAGTGAAAGAGGAGAGTAAAACAGCTGGCTTAAAACTCAATATTCAAAAACTAAGATCAACATTCAAAAACCTAAGATCACGGCATATGGTCCCATCACTTCACGGCAAATAGATGGGGAAACAATGAAAAGGTTGAGTGAGTTTATTTTGGGTGGGCTTCAAAATCACTGCAGGTGGTGACTGCAGCCACGAAATTAAAAGACACTTGCTCCTTGGAAGAAAAGCTATGACCAAACTAGACAACGTATTAAAAAGCAGAGACATTACATTGTTGACAAAGGTCTGTCTAGTCAAAGCTATGGTTTTTCCAGTAGCCATGAATGGATGTGAGTTGGACTATAAAGAAGGCTGAGCACCAAAAAATTGATGTCTTTGAACTGTGATATTGAAGAAGACTCTTGAGAGTCCCTTGGACTGCGAGGAGATCAAACCCAGTTCATCCTAAAGGAGATCAGTCCTGAATATTCATTGGAGGAACTGATGCTAAGGCGGAAGCTCCAATACTTTGGCCACCTGATGCGAAGAGCCGACTCATTGGAAAAGACCTCGATGCTGGGAAATATTGAAGGCAGGAGGAGAAGGGGCTGACAGAGGACAAGATGATTGGAAAGTATCACCGACTCAATGGACATGAGTTTGAGCAAACTCCAGGAGATGGTGAAGGACAGAGACGCCTGGTGTGCTGCACTCCATGGGGTTGCAAAGAGTTGGACACAACTGAGCAACTAAACAACAACCTGCCCCATCAGTGACTTCACTGTGCACGGCCCTGTGTATACATGATCATGTTTCTTGACACCCAAGCCCTGGAGACAGCTGTTGTTGACTCCATTTTACAGCCAAGGAAACTGAGGTTCAGAGGGTTCATTAACTAGCTTGAGATAATACAATTACTAAGGAGTGGAGCCAGGATTTAAACCCAGGCCTGAAGAGTACATATGCCCCAGAACTCGTTCCTATCGCATATGCTTTTCAAACTCCAGTCAGACTTTGTGTAAGTACAGCTTCCAAACTTCACTTTGCATTGAGGTGTAGAAATTTTACTCACAAATCTGTAATGCAACTTTTTCTTTTAGGCACCCATACTTTGAGTGCACAAAATATTAAAAGTGTCCCTGGGCATATGTAAAGGAGTATTTTGGCAATAAGAATAAGAAAGTAAGATCTTAGAATAAAAATCTGAGAGGTCTTATTTCTTTTGCCATTCATCTTAGACAAAGCAGTAAAATTCCATTATTAAAGTTCCAATATGTCACTATTACCATTATTAGAAAAAAGAATTTAATAGCAGAGTTCTAATCTCTCTCAGACTCAGGCCCGTCTGTGTCTGTCTGCATGTGTGCTCAGTCATGTCCGACTCTTTGTGACCCCATGGACTGCAGCCCACGAGGCTCTTCCGTCCAGGGAATTTTCCAGGCAAGAATCCTGGAGTGGGTAGCAATTTCCTCCTGCAGGGCATTTTCCTGACTGAGGAATCGAACCTACTTCTCCTGCATTAGCAGGCAGATTCTTTACTATTGAGCCACCTGGGAAGCCCTATTAGAATCAATGCTTTTCCTTTAAAACAAAGATTTTGTTTTTTATGATCCTGCAATAAAAGTCATAGATTACCTACCTGAATACATTATTTCAAAATAATTTATATGCTTTAACTATGAAGCAGAGAATATTTATATTAAAATAATACTCATTTCCATATGTAGATACTCAGACATGTCTAGACTAGAAGACATAATGAACTAATCAGTTTTTTGCACCAATATGTAGAATCACACTTACAGAAACAGTCTAATCCTAGAGTGTTATTTTGAGGGTCCAAACACCACAAACTGTGTTGCTAATGAGGATGTGATTTTCTGAAAAGGTGAACAATTCTCGGTGGAGTTTCAAGCAAAATGCAACAGTCTTTTCTAAATTTATGTGATAGCTGCATTCCTGGAAAATTTAGTGCATCTTAATATATGCAAATATTACTTTCTGCTTATATGTAAAACAGAGTATTTGAAATGCAGATAATTGCAGACAGCTTCCCTGGTACCCTGGTGGTTAAGAATCAGCCTGCCAAGGAGGAGACCTAGGTTTGATTCCCTGGGTCAGAAAGTTGACCTGGAGAAGGAAATGACAACCCACTCCAGTATTCTTGCCTGGGAAACTCCGTGGATAGAGGAACCTGGTGGGCTATAGTCCATGGGGTCACAAGAGAGGGGGACACTACTTGGCAACTAAACAGTAACATTTTTTGGCCTCCAGTGTATCAGTGCTTGATAGGATATCCTAAGGTTGTGAGAGATCTGGGACAATTCTTTGCCTTACAGGGTTGCCCTACAGACAGTGTCTAGGCATTCTTGGCCCCTGCCCTCTAAATGCCAGGTCAATTGTTATGGTGACCACAAACTTTTCTCCCTTCCCCTGACCACATTTCCAAAATTTCCCACGGTGAACAACTTATGTGCCAGGCCCTATATGTAATTCCCTATAGATGTCATTAATAATTTATTATTTTTCCCATTCAATAAACAATACATATCCTTTTATCTGTTAGCCATTTTGCCATGCTGTGGATGTACAGTTGTGAACAAGACAGTCAATAGTTCCTGACCACAGAGTGAATGATCTGTCAGAGCGGATGGATGACAAAAACTTAGAAGTGAATGTATAATTACAAACTGTGTCAAGTACTATGAAGGAAAGAACTGGATACTATGAAACAGAAAGCATTTCAACTTAAAGAAGAGTATCAGGAAAGTCTCTCTGAGCCATCAGTTTAAGCCAGGACCTGAAAGATGTCAAGGAGGCAGTCATGTGAAGTTATTCTGTGCTCTTCATGGAGGAAGAAAAGGAATCTTGGAGAAGTAATCAGTCCAAGGTCACACTGCTTCTAAATAGTTGAACATATCTGAACCCAAATTTGTCTGGTTCCAAAGGCCATCAGCTTTACAGATCAAAAATGGATGGATGATTTCTCCAAAGTAGATATACAAATGGCCAATAAACATACAAGAAGATGCTACACACTGTTGCCTTGGAAACGAACAGAGATCATTCTGTCATTTTTGAAATTGCATCCAAGGACTGCATTTTGGACTCTTTTGTTGACCATGATGGCTACTCCATTTCTTCTGAGGGATTCCTGCCCGCAATAGTGGATATAATGGTCATCTGAGTTAAATTCACCCATTCCAGTCCATTTTAGTTCGCTGATTCCTAGAATGTTGACGTTCACCCTTGCCATCTCTTGTTTGACCACTTCCAATTTGCCTTGATTCATGGACCTGACATTCCAGGTTCCTATGCAATATTGCTTTTTACAGCATCAGATCTTGCTTCTATCACCAGTCACATGCACAACTGGGTATTGTTTTTGCTTTGGCTCCATCCCTTCATTCTTTCTGGAGTTATTTCTCCACTGATNTGTGACCATGGATTGTAACTAAAATTTACTAAACACATTTACACATTATTTCACATTATTCATTCACAAAATAGATGCGGCTGGAGGAGCAAGCGGGGCAGGTCATGAAAGGCTCTTGTGAACCGCATTAAGGACTTGGACTTTTTAAAGAGATAATGCCAAGCTATAAAATAATTTTAATCTGGAGGTTAATGTGATCAGATGAGGTTTTGCGTTGTAGGCACAGTGGAGGGAGGGGCGAGCTCAGGGCCTGAGAGGAAGGAGCCAGGACACCACTTGCCTCTCCAGCTGCTCCCCGAGGGACAAGAAGACTCACAGGCTGCAGGTGCCAAGGCTACTGCAGCCGTGGCTTTAGGGTCTGGTCCGCTGACACCATCTGCGCTTTCACGGTGCTCTTTGCTGGGCCCCCTGCCGGCTCCCCACCCTTGCCTGTCTTCTGTCTGTCCCCCTTGGTGTTGCCCTGTACCCGCTTTCCCGGTGCTTTTCCACTTCCACCCTCACTTTAGCACCCGCTATGCTGGCCTCTCTTTTTCCTGCTTTCTGTTCCTGTTTGCCAAGTGGAGAGAAAGCTGCCCGAGAGACCCACCCTCTCCACCAGCTTTAGAGGAAAAGACTGGCCCCAGGAGACAAACACTTCCTCTCGGCCGTTGGAAACAAGCAGGCTGGTTTTTCCATCGCAGAAGCAGAACACCAAAGGCTGTTGACTACACCAGTGGGTCAGCAGAAATGTCTATTAGGAGCTTAATGCTCATTTCTACCCATTCAGAGTGGAATATTCTGGGAGCTTCCTTTGACCCTCCCTTGACCTGAAATACCCCCTCTACTGACACCTGAAAGCCCACCATTGAACCAGTCACTCCTGTGTGTTAATCATTACTTTTTCCCAGTGGCTTTTCTTTGAACATATAAATCCTCCTGGAAGGGGAAACACATTAGCTTCCTAATGCCTTGATGTAACAAAGCACAGAGGGGAAAAATATGAAAGGTTTCCAGTCTCTCATGAACATCATATATAGGACTGGTGATAAATCTAATTCGACTGGATGTAGAATTAACAAGACACTTAAATTATAGAACTGTTGATATCCATATAATCATTTTCTTCTTTTACCTTTTCTTTTTATCCTCTTCACTAAAGTATAACACACACAATAAAGTATACAAGTCTTAAGTGTACAGCTTAGTGAATTTTTACACGTGTATACACCCACGTAACTACCACCTAGATTAAATATATTCCAGTACTCTAGAAGACTCTCTGTGCCTCTTCCTAGTCAATATTCCTGCAAAGATAGTCACCATTCTGACTTCTATTATCATAGGTTAGTTCTGCCTGTCCTCAAGCTTTCTGTGAATGGAGTCATGTGGATTCCTAGCCTTTCCATCAATACCAATTTATACACACTGTTATATGTATGAGTCATCTGTCTTCTCCATTGGTGTTCAGTATTCCGTTGTATGAATATACTACAATTTCTTATTTTTCTGTTGATGAACACTTGGGGGGTATTTCTTGGGTTTGGGCTATTATGAATAAAGCAGCTGTGAACATTCTTATACAGGTTGTTGTGAACACATGCACTAATTTTTCTTGGACATATATTTAGAGGTGGGATTGTTAGGTTAAAGAATAGGCATATATTTAAGTTTATTAGAAACTTCCAACAAATTTCCGAAGTGACCGTGTCATTTTGCATTCTCACCAGCAAGTGTATGAGAGTTGCAGTTGCTCTGCATCCTTGTGAACAGTGTATTGTTGGTCTTTTTAATTTTAGCTACTCTGGTAGAGAAACATTTATGATATGTTTGCCTGAGAGAGGTGGGTTCCTGAGCTGAGAGTTCTGAGCAGAAGAATGGAGCCCTCATATCAGTGACAGCTAAGGGAGTGGAGTCCTGATGAGTTTCTGTGTTTGTTTTAATAATAAAGAACCATAAGGGTGAGGCTTCCTGTGGAGGTCAGTTGGTAAAGAATCCTCCTGCAATGCAGGAGACTCTGGTTCAACTCCTGGATTGGGAAGATCCCCTGGAGGGGGGCAAAGCAACCCACTCTAGTATCTTGCCTTGAGAATCTCATGGACAGAGGAGCCTGGTGGGCTACAGTCCATGGGGTTGCAAAGAGTCGGACATGACTGGGTGACTAAGCATAGTACATAAGGGTGAGAAAACCAGAGGAATATCGTCTATTAGTACCAGCTTTAAAAAGCCAAACTTGGAGGCTGTCTCACCAGTAGAGGAAAAAGCTAGTTTAGGCTAATTATAGGAGAACATTCCAGACAGGATAGATTTGAAGATAACACTACAGATCCACCTGTGGTGGTCCAGCCAGAAAGGGATCTTGTACCAGAATTCTCGGCTGCAAGCAGTGGAAACCAGCTCAGGCTAAGATAGCCAAGAGCGAATGTATTAAGAGCTATCTGGGTACTCACAGGATGGATAGGAGCATCAAGAGCCAGGCCTAGAGGTGGGCAGGAATCAAGGAGCTTCTAAGAGGTCAGGAGCAGACAATTCAGTCTATTCGGCATGGCTTCCTGCCAACTGTTCTGAGATCCTTGTGTCAGCTGTTCCAGGTTAAAGTTTCAGAAGAGCTTATCAGATAGGTTGTACTTAGACTGCATGTCCACCCTCAGGGCTGAGAGAGGCAGAATCAGGTCTCTCCAAGAGCTTCCGTGGTTCTGAGCAGACACCTGGGTTTATATCCCACTACAACTGCATACGTGGGGAAGAGGTAATTCCCTAGAAGAAATCAGACACCAACAGGAAGGGGGAATGGATGTTGAGTAGCCAAAGAAATACCGTTGATACATATTTATTACAGTCCTGCCTTCCACAGCATTCCTTTCACACTAGGACGGTAACTATGGTAGAACTGTGCAAGAACACTGGCCTGGGCCCACAGGGTGGGCTGGGAAAGGGAATTTGACAGGACAAGAAAGCATCACTGACTGGCTAGCCTCTTTTCCAAAGGTGAATAAGATAAGATCATGTGACTCGACATTTTTTAACTTGTCTGTCATTTTCCAGCAAGTCTGAGTCACTCCCTGATCTCCTTAAGGTGACTGAGGGAGTCCTGGGTAGATGTGAAGGGTGGGGACTGCCGAAAGCAAGGGAAGATTGCAGTACCCAGACAGCGCTCCNAAAACTCAGCAGTGGCCACAGGACTGGAAAAGGTCAGTTTTCACTCCAATTCCAAAGAAAGGCAATTCCAAAGAATGCTCAAACTTACCGCACAATTGCACTCATCTCACACGCTAGTAAAGTGATGCTCAAAATTCTCCAAGCCAGGCTTCAGCAATATGTGAACCGTGAACTCCCTGATGTTCAAGCTGGTTTTAGAACAGGCAGAGGAACCAGAGATCAAATTGCCAACATCCGCTGGATCATGGAAAAAGCAAGAGAGTTCCAGAAAAAACATCTATTTCTGCTTTCTTGACTATGCCAAAGCCTTTCACTGTGTGGATCACAATAAACTGTGGAAAATTCTGAAAGAGATGGGAAGGACTGATGCTGAAGCTGAAACTCCAGTACTTTGTCTACCTCATGCGAAGAGCTGACTCACTGGAAAAGACCCTGATGCTGGGAAAGATTGAAGGCAGGAGGAGAAGGGGATGACACAAGATGAGATGGTTGGATGGCATCACCACCTCGACGGACATGAATTTGAACAAGCTCCGTGAGTTGGTGATGAACAGGGAAGCCTTGCATGCTGCAGTCCATGGGGTTGCAAAGAGTTGGACATGACTGAGCGACTGAACTGAACTGGAAAATACAGAACAAAATTATATGCAGTTCCACTATATATTACAATTATTTTTAAGTATATAAATTAATATTTTTAGTTGGAGTTTCAATATCAAACTCTCAAAAATTAATAGAATGAATAGACAGAAAAATAGAAGGATATAGTAGACCTGAAAAACATCATGAACCAATTCAACGTAATTAAGATTTATACAATTTTCACACAGCAGCAACATACAAATTCTACTCAAGTTCCCATAGACTATAAACCTGGAGACACTAGAACATATTCAGGGACATAAAACAAGGTACAAATTTTTCATGGTCTAAGGTATTGAAATCACACAGAGTCTGTTCTCTTATCACTGTCAAATTACGTTAGAAATCAATATCAAAAGATATTTGAAAATAACTCACATATTTTCAAGTGCAAAGTGACATTGACCAACAGAGATCCTTGACTTAGCCAGTGAAAGCCTCAATAAAATTAAAAGACAACACAGAGGGTGATTATGGAAAAGAAAGAATTTAAGTGAGAAATTAATACCAAAGATACTTTAAAACGCTATGTTTTTGGAAATTAAATGTCCACTTTTAAATGATGGGTGTATCTAAGAAGCCATAACAATGAAAATTAGGAAATATATGTAACACAAAAATGAAAAGAGAATTTATCAGAATTTGTTGCATACAGCTGAAATTGCTCAGTGCAACTAAATACAATGTGGCACTTTCAATAAGATATGAAAGCAAGTAGTGGACACCAGCATAAAATTTTGGAGAAGGCAATGGCACCCCACTCCCGCACTCTTGCCTGGAAAATCACCTGGACGGAGGAGCCTGGTAGGCTGCCGTCTATGGGGCAGCACAGAGTCGGACACGACTGAAGCGACTTAGCAGCAGCAGCAGCAGCATAAAATTTTGTGAAATTTGAAAAAAAAAAAAATGTGCTTTAGTTAATATTACTGTATCACATGTTAATTTCCTGCTTTTGTTAAAATGATATAATATTCCTTTATATCCTCAGAAAAGTTAGGAGTTTCAAGCCTCAGTCAAATTTTTTCAAAATAACACTAAAATGATAAACTTTCTAGACTTTTAGGGCTAAAACTAAATGCCAGAATAGATGAAACTATATGAAAATTTTTAGTGAATGTAAATTAGAAATACAGCATTCTATTCATATTTAGTCAAACAAATGGAACCAAAATGTCACAATTTTTTAGCTAAGCAAAAATTCATGCTTTCTAAAGTATCTATATTATGCATACTATTAGTATATATAATATATACACAAAAGTTTTTCTGCTATACTTGATAGAAGCTTGATAAAGAACAACAAAAACAGAGACAGAGTAATTGGAAAACAAAATAATGAAATGGGAAATAGAAAAAGTGAAATAGACTAGATAAAATAAAAGATTACTGTCCAGTTGTTTTTAAACATGGCTGAGCATTAGAATCAAATCTGGAGATGTGAAGAAAAAATACCTAGGCACTTGTATTTTTCAAAAAATTCCAAGATGACTCTACCATGACTCTGAATTCAAAGAAGTGATTACAGGTTTTTCTACTAAATGGTGCTCACGCTCATACTGGAGGAGAAGGGGATGACAGAGGATGAGATGGTTGGATGGCATCACTGACTCAGTGGACATGAGTGAGCAAGCTCTGGGAGGTGGTGAAGGACAGGGAAGCCTGGCGTGCTGCAGTCACAGCTGAACTCGACTGAGCGAATGAACAACATGCTTGTGCTCAGTTGCTCAGTCGTGTCTGACCCTTCTGACCCCATGGACTGTGGCCCCCTAGACTCCTCTGTCCATGGAATTTTCCAGGCAAGAATACTGAGATGCCAATTCCTACTCCATGGTATCTTCCTGACCTAGAGATCTAATTCTCGTCTCTTGCGTCTCAGCAGGCAGATTCTTTACCACAGAGCCACACGCAAAGCCTATTAAATGGTAGTTTGAGTAATATAGAATTCTATTATTTTCTGTTGACTAGTCATGATACCATGGTATTAAAACAAATAATAGTTCCATAATCACAATAGGTTCCCTGATAGCTCAGTTGGTAAAGAATCTGCCTTCAATGTAGGAGACCCCAGTTCTATTCCTGGGTTAGGAAGATCCCCTGGAGAAGGGAAAGGCTACCCACTCCATTATTCTGGCCTAGAGAATTCCAAGGACTATATATTCCATGGGGTCACAAAGAGTCGAACACGACTGAGTGACTTTCACTCACTCAGTCACAATAGTAAAAGATGTTTACCGTTTTTCACAGTCAATAGCCAAAGGAAAAATAAAAAGTAATTACAATTGTAAGCCATAATGGAAACATGATTAACCTAACAATAGAAAATAATTACATACAGTTTGGGAAGGTCAAGCAGTGATGTGGTAAGTGGAAGTGCATATATGCACATTTTCATCCACCCAGCCAGTCTGTCTTTTTGTTGGTGCATTTAATCCACTTACGTTTAAGGTAATTATCAATATGTATGCTAATCATCAATTATCAATAATTATCAATATGATCCTTCCACCATTAAAAAAAATTATTTTGGGTTTAGATTCTGTAGGTCTTTTTTCTTCTCTAGTGTTTCCTGCCAAGAGAAGTTTTTTAGCATTTTTTGTAAAGCTGGTTTGGTGGTACTGAAGTCTTTTTTTTTTTTCTTTATAATAAGATATATTTGTTAAAACTTAGTATTTTGCTATACATTTTAAACAAGTATGTTACATTATTGATTGTAAGCTGCATTACTTTTCTAGGATTGCCATAATGAAGTATCATATACCGGGCAGCTAAACAACATAAATTTATTTTCTCACATTTATGGAGGCCAGAAATTCAAGATCAGGTGTAAGCAGGGTTCATTTCTTTTTTTTTTTAATTTTTATTTTTACTTTATTTTACTTTACAGTACTGTATTGGTTTTGGCATACATTGACATGAATCCGTCATGGGTGTACACGAACTCCCAAACATGAACCCCCGCCCCCCACCACCACCTGCTTGTCTGTAAATCTTTTGATTTCTCCATCAAATCTGAACAAGGGTCTTGCTGGGTAGAGTATTCTCGGTTGTAGTTTCTTCTTTTTCATCATTTTAAATACATCATGCCATTCCCTTCTGGCTCATAGAGTTTCTGTTGAGAAATCAGCTGATAACATTATGGGAGTTCCCTCGTATATTATTTGTTCATTTGTCCCTTGTTGCTTTTAATATTTTATGTTCATCTTTAATTTTGTCAGTTTGATTACTATGTGTCTCAGTGTGTTGCTTCTTGGGATTATCCTGTCTAGGACTCTCTGTGCTTTCTGGACTTTTCTGATTATTTCCTTTCCCACGTTAATGAAGTTTTTATGTCATTTCTTCAAATATTTCTCGAGACATTTCTCTCTTCTTCTTCTGGGACCCCTATAATGCAAATGTTGGTGCATTTAATTTGTCCCAGAAGTCTCTTTGTGCCTTTTCATACTGTCTATAGGGTTCTCAAGGCAAGAATGTTAAAGTGGTTTGCCATTCCTTTCTCCAGTAGACCACGTTTTGTCAGAACTCTACCATGACCCATCCTATGGCATCTGGTCACATCACTTCATGGCAAATAGACGGGGGAAAAGTGGAAACAGTGATAGATTTTATTTTCTTGGACTCCAAAATCACTGCTGATGATGACTGCAACTATGACATTTAAAGACGCCTCCTCCTTAGAAGGAAAGCTATGACAAACCTAGAGAGTGTATTAAAAAGCAGAGACATCATTTTGTCAACAGAGGTCCATATAGTCAAAGGTATGGTTTTTCCAGTAGTAAGGTATGGATGTAAGCTGGACCATAAAGAAGGCTGAGCACTGAAGAATTGATGCTTTCAAACTGTGGTGCTGGAGAAGGCTCTTGAGAGTCCCTTGGACAGCAAGGTAATGAAAATAATTAATCCTAAAGGAAATCTATAATGAATATTCATCATAAGGACTGATGCTAAAGCTGAAGCTCCAATACTTTGGCTACCTGATGCAGAGTCAACTCATTGGAAAAGACCCTGATGCTGGAGAAGATTGAAGGCAGGAGGAGAAGAGGATGACAGAGGATGAGATGGTTGGATGGCATCATAGACTCAATGGGCATGAGTTTGAGCAAGCTCCAGGAGATAGTGAAAGACAGGGAAGCCTGGCATGCTGCAGTCCACAGGGTCACAAAGAGTTGGACGTGCCTCAGCAACTGAACAACAACAACAAGAGAGGTCTCTTAGGCTGTCTTTGTTTGTTTGTTTTTTCCATTCTCTTTTCTATATTCTGTTTAGTGGCAGTGATTTCCACTATTCTGTCTTCCAGGTCACTTATATGTTCTTCTGTCCAGTTATTCCACTATTGATTCCTTTTAGAGTATTATTCATCTCTGTTTGTTCTTCAGTTCTTCCAGTTCTTTGGTAAACAGTTCTTGCATATTCTCCATTCTTTTTTCCGAGATCATGGATCATCTCCACTATCATAGTTGTGAATTCTTTTTCTGAAAGTTTGCCTATCTCCACTCCATTTGGTTGTTTTTCTGGGGTTTTATCTGGTCCCTTCAACTGGGACATAGTCCTCTGCCTTTTCATCTTGATTAACTTTCTGTGATGTGGTTTTCATTCTGGCAGTTGTGGGACTGTAGTACTTCTTACTTCTGTGTGTCCCATGATGGATGAGGTTAAAAGGCTCGTGTAAGCTGCCTGATGAGAAAGGTTAGCAGTGGGAAAAACAGCCTTGCTCTGTGGGTGCTGGTAAAACTTTAATCCAATTGTCTACTGATGGGTGGGGCTATGCTCCCTCTCTGTTAGTTGTTTGGTGTGACGTGACTGAGCCTTGGACTCTACAGGCTCTATCCTAGTGCTAATGATGAGCTCCAAGAGGGCTCATGCCAAGGGACACCTCCCAGGACTGCTGCTAAGTGCCCCCAACCCCACAGCAAGCCACTGCCAGCCCTCCAACATTATCAGGTAGATCTGGTTCAGTATACTGTGGGGTCACTCTTCTTTCCCCTGGGTCATGGTGCACACAAGATTTTGTTTGTGCCTTCCAAGAATGGAGTCTCTGTTTCTCCCAGTCCTGTGGAAGTGCTGCAATCAAATCCCACTGGCCTTCAAAGTCAGATATCCTGGGGACTCCTAATCCTTTTGCTGGATCTTCAGGCTTCAAAGCTTGACAGAGAGCTCAGAACCATCAAAACAGTAGGAGAACTTCTTTGACATTATTGTTTTCCAGTTAAGGGGTTGCCCACCCAGTGGGCATTTTATTTTAAAATCCCACAGTGGGATTTCATTTTACTGTGATTGTACCCCTCCTACCATCTTGTTGTACCTTCTCTTTTGTCTTTGGACATAGGGTATCTTTTTCCGGTGGGGTACAGATCTCTTCAGGAAAATTACAGATACCAAGGGAACATTTCATGCAAAGATGGGCTTGATAAAGGACAGAAATGGTCTGGACCTAACAGAATCAGAAGATACTAAGAAGAGGTGGCAAGAATACACAGAAGAACTGTACAAAAAAGATCTTCATGACCCAGATAATCACGATGGTGTATCACTCACCTAGAGCCAGACATCCTGGAATGCGAAGTTAAGCGGGCCTTAGAAAACCACTACGAACAAAGTTCAGTTCAGTTCAGTCACTCAGTCGTGTCCGACACTTTGCGACCCCATGAATCACAGCACGCCAGGCCTCCCTGTCCATTGTCAACTCCCGGAGTTCACTCAGACTCACATCCATCGAGTCCGTGATGCCATCCAGCCATCTCATCCTCTGTCGTCCCCTTCTCCTCCTGCCCGCAATCCCTCCCAGCATCAGAGTCTTTTCCAATGAGTCAACTCTTCGCATGAGGTGGCCAAAGTACTGGAGTTTCAGCTTTAGCATCATTCCTTCCAAAGAAATCCCAGGGCTGATCTCCTTCAGAATGGACTG
>SJYX01001691.1:161667-184463 GCA_006410675.1 Oreotragus oreotragus
GGGGAAACAGTGGAAACAGTGTCAAACTTTATTTTTTTGAGCTCCAAAATCACTGCAGATGGTGACTGCAGCCATGAAATTCAAAGACGAACAAAGTTAGTGGACTTCAAATCCTGAAAGACGATGCTGTGAAAGTGCTGCACTCAATATGCCAGCAAATTTGGAAAACTCAGCAGCGGCCACAGGATTGGAAAAAGTCAGTTTTCATTCCAATCCCAAAGAAAGGCAATACCAAAGAATGCTCAAACTACAGCACAATTGCATTCATCTCGCATGCTAGTAAAGTAATGCTCAAAATTCTCCAAGCCAGGCTTCAGCAATATGTGAACTGTGAACTTCCAGATGTTCAAGCTGGTTTTAGAAAAGGCAGAGGAACCAGAGATCAAATTGCCAACATCCGCTGGATCATGGAAAAAGTGAGAGAGTTCCAGAAAAACATCTATTTCTGCTTAATTGACTATGCCAAAGCCTTTGACTGTGTGGATCACAATAAACTGTGGAAAATTCTGAAAGAGATGGGAATATCAGACCATCTGACCTGCCTCTTGAGAAACATATATGCAGTTGAGGAAGCAACAGTTAGAACTGGACATGGAACAACAGACTGGTTCCAAATAGGAAAAGGAGTACGCCAAGGCTGTATATTGTCACCCTGCTTATTTAACTTCTATGCAGAGTACATCATGAGAAACGCTGGGCTGGAAGAAGCACAAGCTGGAATCAAGTTTGCTGGAAGAAATATCAATAACCTCAGATATGCAGATGACACCACCCTTATGGCAGAAAGTGATGAGGAGCTAAAGAGCCTCTTGATGAAAGTGAAAGAGGAGAGTGAAAAGGTTGGCTTAAAGCTCAACATTCAGAAAACTAAGATCATGGCATCTGGTCCCATCACTTCATGGGAAGTAGGCGAGGAAACAGTGGAAGCAGTGTCAGACTTTGTATTTTGGGGCTCCAAAATCACTGCAGATGGTGACTGCAGCTTACTCCTTGGAAGGAAAGTTATGACCAACCTAGATAGCGTATTCAAAAACAGAGACATTACTTTGCCAACAAAGGTCTGTCTAGTCAAGGCTGTGGTTTTTCCAGTATGATGCCAGATGCCATGATGTATGGATGTGCGAGCTGGACTTTCAAGAAAGCTGAGCACCAAAGAATTGATGCTTTTGAACTGTGGTGTTGGAGAAGACTCTTGAGAGTCCCTTGGACTGCAAGGAGATCCAACCAGTCCATTCTAAAGGAGATCAGTCCTGGGTGTTCTTTGGAAGGAATAATGCTAGAGCTGAAACTCCAGTCTTTTGGCCACCTCATGTGAAGAGTTGACTCATTGGAAAAGACTCTGATGCTGGGAGGGATTGGGGGCAGGAGGAGAAGGGTACGACACAGGATGAGATGGCTGGATGGCATCACTGACTCGATGGACATGAGTTTGAATAAACTTTGGGAGTTGATGATGGACAGGGAGGCCTGGCGTGCTGCGATTCATGGGGTCACAAAGAGTCGGACACAACTGAGCAAACGAACTGAACTGAACTGAGCATCCTCCTGTTGACAGTTGTTCGACAGCTAGTTGCAGAAGAAGATGAGCATATGTCCTTCTCCTCAACCATCTTGAACCTATCTTTCATTTTTAAAAAATAGATGAATACTCGTGCCTTTTTAAGATTTATATCCATGTACTTTGGAAAAGACCTGACTTGTTTATGTATTTTCTTCCAGTGTAAAGTTTTATGGTCATGTAGAGAGTATTACTCCACAGAAATTTTCTCATGAGAAAACCCATTGGAATAATAGAGAAACTCTGTTTCTCGACCTTGGGACCTTTCTGAGCTTCCTCGACTGGGAGGCAAGGATGGAACAGGGACTATAGTGTCAAGGAATCCAATCCACCTGCAGTCCTGGTGGGCAGATGATGCAGGTTGTGGGTACCTCCCGAGGGAGAGATCACCAAGGGGAGGCACGGAAAAGGAGAGAGGGGCGGGGTTGCATGGTGGGAAGGGAGCACCGAACAGATTAAGGCCAGCAGTGGGGTGGAGAGGGGAGGCCTGAATAGGATTTGGGGGAAACTGTCTGTGGTGTATGCTGGGAGAGATCTCAGAGACCACCCTCTGGAAACACCAAGAGGAGAGTTCTACATTATTTGTAAAAACTTCTGGGGCTAGATTTTTTCTCTCTCAGAATGTTGAAGAACTCAGAGAAATGCAAGTCCTTGATGCTCATGTTCTAAACTGCAGTTCTCAGACACAGAAGGTCCCCATGTAGAAAGTCGTTACTGTTCAAGAAGGAAGCTCCTAAAATCCTATTTTCACAGATTTTGAAGGAGTTCAATTCTACACCATTGGATGAGGAACCAAGCAGTCTTTCTGTGCCTGAGGCAAGTCCCAACTGCCCCTCCAATTTGCCCCCCTAATTTGCCAAACCATGGGAAAACAAACCTGTAATTAGAGTCATATTTTTAAATAGTCTAAGTTTTATGTGGCACTCTCTCCCCACGTACACAGTCTCGCCAAAATGCTGTTATTTTGACAGAGGAAATACAAAGAGCGGGTTTGAAATGACAAGTCACAGTCTAAGTCAGAAAAAGGAAGTGGGTTCTCTGGGAAGCCTCCCGGCTGGACTCTGTGCAGTTGCCCTAACCTCACAACATTCAGCCCCCGGGACAGCTGTGGCCTGCCCCTGAAAGGGAAAGAACCCTGTTTCCAATTTTTCTATGCAGATTCATGGTCCCTTATTGGTCATAGGTATCTTTACCTTCCTGCTTGCTTTTGGTTGCAGCAGATGATGGGGGAGTTTGGTCCCCGATTCCATGCCACTTAAACGTCAGAAATGTTCTCATTGCTTCTGCTGATGAAACGAACCTGACCCATTCCCCACTGAAGCTCGTGACATTTTATCTGTTCTAGAAATGACAGAAGACAGGCCCTCTGGGATTCATGAGCCTCTGCTGGGATTTTCACGCCAGCCGCCATGTTAACATGAAGCAACAGCTGGGTTGAAGAGAGCTGATAAAAATAGCAACATCACCACTGCGAGCAAGCTGCATGGAAGGAGGCAATGAAGCATTGAATGTAGGGTAGCATGTTACCTTCCCTGAGCCTGGAGCTGTGTTTCTTGGGGTTCCCACTTTTTCAGAAACGGCAGGTTGAGATCTGTTTCCACCTAAGTGTTGCGGAGGACGTGGAAAGGGGCGGCTTGCTCCCACTTCTCCTGTTCCCCACTGGTAAGCACCTGGCCCCCTGATCATTATATGGTAGATCTTGTAAGCTGATGGTGTAGCCCTTGAATGATTGAGTTCAACACTGGGCTTGGTTTTCAGGGTTTCTGTATGTTGCTGCAGAAACTTCCTGCTATTACCCCATCTTTCCATTCATTAAAGTTTAGCTTGCAATTGAACATTCTGACATAACATAGCTGAGATTTTTGGCAGCAACCTTAACCATATTCAAGAGTTTCCTTCAGACGACGTTAAATTTTTCATATCCCCATGAACGCTTGCCACCTTCTTTTAATAACTTGTAAAAACAAGCTTCTCTCAGGAACTTCATTGTTCCAATATTTTCCTAGCACACATTTACTTCTTTTAGAAGTATGTTAGATGTATGTGTATTTATAGAGTCAGAGTGTACTTAGGTGGGTTAGAATTCAGCATCTAACTTATAAAAAGTCAGCAATATGAATGGATCTTACAGAAAAGTTATTAGAAGTCTAGTATTTTCTTCATAAGATCTTATTTTTCTCCTTCTATGCTATTTGGTCACTTCAACCACAAAATTATATTTTGTTAAAAAAATGGGTATATTCACTAACTCTAACCTTGTTGTTTGAAAATAGCCTTTTAGATATATGAGTAGAAAATTTACAAAGAGGAGGTAGTAAAAGGAGGGTTTCCTTCCCTTCCTCCATAATGAAAAATTTAGTCTTACTATTTAGTTATCTTAGGAGAAACTTTTTGGAAAGGAAAAGGAACTGTTTTCAATTTCCAGCTACTTAGACAACTGAAAAATTTTAAAACTCATTCTTATTAAGATGCAAAAAACTGCCAAATGCAATGCAGAGCCCAAATGAATTCATGTTTTTTAAATGCAGAGCCCAAGTGAAATCATAATTTTTAAGTACCCACACAAATGGGAAGTTCTTCTTGGATGGCTAGTGGTTTAGAAAGTTCTCCAATTCTCTAACTCAAATGTGGTGACTGTTTTAAGGCTGAAATAAAGTTCCCCCAAAACTTTAAAAAAGCATTTTGTAATAAAATGCAATGTGGTTAACTGAGATTTTAACCCAAGTTATCATAGTTTTGAACTCAACAAGCTCCACTTTAGTTTGCAAATTGGGATCGGGCTGTGTTTCTGTAACACTGATCTGTCCCTCAGCCTTAATGCACAAGGTATAAGCTTGTCCAGGGCCATAATAGCAATGGAATCAGAGCACTATCTCACCTCGAATTCACACGGCAGTCTTTTGTATCACAGGCATATGAGGAAAGTGATGTTCAAAGACGTTATGGAACTTGTCTGAGCCGCCATAGCTGAACGGGCTTTGAAACTGGGTTACTGCCTGCAGGCTGGGTAATACAGCCATTCACATGAGTGTGCATTTGCTCCCTAAACTGTTAAGGGTTTATATCATGTCACTTGCTGGTGTCTCTTGCCTTTGTGTGAATTAAAATTAAGTTATGATGGTTTTTATTAACTTCTTCCCAAATATGTGTAACACTAAATAGAAAATAAGAGATCACAGATGGGATTCTAGAATATAATTGCTCCAACAAATGATTTTATAAGTGTATCAGGCCCAACTTGCTTGGCTGGCCAGATGCTAAAATTGAATCACAGAAGTTGGGCAGCTTCGGAGGAAATGGGGCTGCTTCCTGTGTGCGTCTGTCAAACCTGCTGTGGCTTTACCACCTCCCCTCCCTCCCCCACACCACAAGGGCCAGAGGATGTGCTCTGGCAGACAGGCAGTGTCCAGCACGGCTGGCAGGCCACAGGGCAGGGCTGGGGAGCACTCACAAAGTCCCGAGAGGAGGGGCATGTGGGTGAAAAATTACTATAGGAAATGTGAGCCAACAGTCAAAAGTACTTACAAGTCAGAGGCTTAGGTGGATTAAAGTATGCAGTGAAAAGGAAGAGAATTAGGGAATGTATAGGGATGGAAAGTGGGAGAGGGACTATGAGATCTAGAGACACATGTGAAAAGGCAGAGGAAGAAAACCATGTGTGTACAGGGAGCTGTGCTTAGTCGCTCAGTTGTGTCCAGCTCTTTGCAACTCCATGGACTGTAGCCCGCCAGGCTCCTCTGTCCACGGGGATTCTCCAGGCAAGAATACTGGAGTGGGTAGCCATTTCCTTTTCCAGGGGATCTTCCCAACCCAGGGATCGAACCCAGTTCTCCCACATTGCAAGCAGATTCTTTGCCATCTGAGCCACCAGAGATTAAGGGAAGGGTTAGTGCAAATTAACTGGCATTGAGAAACAACTGTCTCAATGTCCAGAGATACTCTTGAATTCTCTCGTGTACCTCTCGCTTTAATCAGGCCACTATTTTTTAAACTTATTTTTTAACTGGAGGATAATTGCCTTACAATGTTGTGTTTGTTTCTGCCATACCACATTGTGAATCAGCCATCATTACATTTATATCCTGTCCCTCTAGAGCCTCCTCCCCACTCCCACACCATCCCTTTAGGTTGTCACAGAGCATCAGGCTGTGCTCCCTGTGTTACTGATAGCAGCTTCCCACTAGCTATCTATTTTACACATGACAGTCTTCTCCAGCTCACAGTTCGGAAGCATCAACTCTTCGGCACTCAGCCTTCTTTATGGTCCAACTTTAATATCTTTACATGACTACTGAAAAAGCTATAGCTCTGACTATTCGGACCTTTGTATGCAACGTGATGTCTCTGCTTTTTAATATGCTGTCTAGGTTTATCATAGCTTTTCTTCCAAGGAATAAATTAATTTTTTAGCTCTAGTAATTTTCAGGGGTCATCTTTAGGGCTTTCTGTGTATAGTACCATGTCATCTGCAAACAGTAAGAGTTTTATTTCCTTTTTTCCAATTTGGATTCCTTTTATTTCTTTTTCTTCTGATTGCCGTGGCTGCTCTTGCTGCTGCTAAGTCGCTTCAGTCATGTCCGACTCTGTGTGACCCCACAGACGGCAGCCCACCAGGTTCCGCCGTCCCTGGGATTCTCCAGGCAAGAACACTGGAGTGGGTTGCCATTGCCTTCTCCAATGCATGAAAGTGAAAAGTGAAAGTGAAGTCGCTCAGTCGTGTCCCACTCTTAGTGACCCCATGGACTGCAGCTTACGAGGCTCCTCTGTCCATGGGATTCTCCAGGCAAGAGTACTGGAGTGGGGTGCCATTGCCTTCTCCAGATTGACATGGCTAGGACTTCCAAAAGTTTATTGAGCAATAGTAGTAAGAGTGGGCAATCTTGTCTTATTCCTGATCCTAAAGGAAATGCTTTCAGGTTTTCACCATTAAGAATAATGCAAATAATAATAACTGAGAATAATGCTTGCTATGGGTTTGTCATATACGGGCTTTATAATGTTGAGGTAGGGTCCTTCTATGCCTGTTTTCTAGAGAGCTAGTTGGGCCACTCTGGCTTGAGGGTGCAGAGAGATCTTTATTTTTTTTTGAGTTTTATTTATGTATTTTTGGCTGTGCTGTCTTCACTGTTGTGCGTGGGCTTTCTTTAACTGCTGTGAATGGGGGCTACTCTTCATTGCGGTGTGTGGGCTTCTCCCGTTGGGGAGTGCGGCCTCTAGAGCCTGTGGGCCCAGTACTTGCAGTGCATGGATGTAGTTGCCCCAAAGCATGTGGAATCTTCCCAGACTGAGAATCGAACCCATGTCCCCTGCAATGACAGGCAGATTCTTAACCACTGGACTACCAGGGAAGTTCCAGAGAGATCTTCAAATGAATTGTTTTTAGTTAAATAAGAGAAATATACTGCCTCCACCCACCAAACCCTGGGAAGGGCAGGTGGGCATCTGCTAAGGTGGCAAGTGGAGCCGAGACCCAGATGAGAGCCTAGCTCTCCAGTGTTCCCGCTCTCTCGTTTTGGGAGCGGACTTCTCTGTCAGACCTACACAAGGCAGAAGATGCAGCGCCGGGGCTTCGGGCTCTTCTCCCTTCTGCAGTCCCTCCCTGTTGCCCGCTCTCCCTCCCCACCCCTCCAGTTTCCAGTGTCCTGGGAGGGTTAGGTCATGCGCCCACTCCCAGGACAATTCTTGCAGCCACGACAGGGAGGCAGTACAATTGGTCCAAGCTTTGGCCTTATGCCCACCTGATGAGGGAGGGTGGCAGAGCGTTTTACCCACTGCTGGACAGGTGTGAAGGGTATAGGTCTGCTGTACCATTCACATCTTTTCATCATGACCTGGCAATGGTATGATCCATCAAAACTCAGCAGAGACCAGCCAGACTGTCCTTACTGATGATCATATCAGGATTTCAGAGGGTGGAGGCCATTTGCATATTAAATTATGTAATTCATTCGATTTGCTTTGAATTTCATTTAAAATTTCAAATGATATTGAGGAAGGGTACACGTTTCACTAAAACAGGACATGGATTAAAAGTATTTGAGCAACAGTGTTAGAAGGGGAACCTTCTCCAACAGTCTCACCAGCAGCGGAATCCATTTGGCTTCGAACAGAGGCCGACGTGGTCTCTTTAGTTCTGTGTGGGGTGAAGGGGGAATATAATCTAAAATGTCAGCCAGATTCAGAGGGAGTGGAAGAGAGGGAAGGCACCACCAGTGAACTGAGCGCCTACTGTGCACCAGGCACACAGCGTGCACTTTCCCAAAGCAGCCCCATCCCTCGCCCTGGCCTCCCAGCAAGCGGCAGGCTTGCAGCCTCTGTCACAGATGCACTCGCCACAAGCCCAGCATCTTGGCAACTTCTTAGGCTCTCAAGATGCCTCCGAGATTGCCCCGTGGCTAACAGCCCGTTGTGTCTGAGTCAACGTGTAGAAGGGATGGATGAGATGTGCTCGCAAAGCTGAGCATGATGAAGACACCCTTCTCTGCTCTGAAACCTTATTAGGTTCCCAGAATTCTTCCAATCATGAATCCACTAGACAAAACTGGTCAGGCTGCAGCCCTGAAAACAACCAGCTGATTTTTTCTTGCCTGGGGCTGGTCTCTACAAGAAAGCAGTAGAGCAAAGGGCTAGGTGGCCACAGGCAAGACAACGCTTCTGCAGCCATGTGGGCTTCACCACCCGTGGTCCCAGTGGTGTGACAATGCTGAGCTTCTGGGGTTTTAGTGAGGGAAGGAATTTCTGGCATAGTGCCTGGCCATAGGATATGCTGAATGCATGCAGCTAGTGTTACAAAGGGAAGCATAAACATCTGCCAACTTATTTTTATGTTATTTATTTATTTATGCCCTTAGCTCAGAGGCCTGGCTTTGCTCAGCTTCCTGGATGCCGGCCAAGCTAAATTAACACTCTTCTGGCCCCTGCAGCTGGCAACCTCCCCACAGGTCTTTGAAGCATTCACTTTAGGCTGCGTCCTGGGCCATTCCAGGCTGTCTTCGCCAGGAGATGCTTTGCTCAGCTGCAGATGAGAGCACCCTGGGCTTAGTCTGTCTCTAGGGACAGCAGATCCTAGGAGGCCCTGGGCCGTACACACAATGGCAACATAGAAGATCTTCTGTGAGAGTGTGAGAAGGGCAGCAAACGTTCAAACTGTCTTTGCTGGGCAAAACTTCACCCAATTTTGCCAGAGTGGGTTTGACTAGATGTGTTTGATCGATCTGGTCTGATCCATCCAGCCCTCAGGGACCCTGCCCAAGGCTGTCTCAGGCTGTGCTTCTCAAAGTCTGAAGTGCATGCTAACCCCTAGGGACTTGGTTAAAATGCAGATTCTGGCTAAGTAATGGGACTGAGGTTCTACAGACCTAACAAGCCAATGACTTTGCCTGATGATCATGTTCTGAGGAGCAACGCTTAACATGTCATTTGGCAAACTTGATTCATTTTTTTGTTACATGTCATCTTTTTTATTATTTTAGCTAATACTTTTCTTCAAACTGACCTACCTACCTTTTTAATTTTCAAGATCTGGGTGTTACCATGAATTCACAGCTTTGAGGAGTGATTTTGGTTTTAATACACCTTAAAATGAACACATAACTGTTAAAATAAGAAGTATGTGCCTACAACCGTTTCATGTTCCATCAGTGGCACAGCAGAGCATCATGCTCTAAGAAACATTGGTAGCAGGGGTTCTGGAGGAGACCAAAGCCCAGACTGCCTAGAACGTGTTCTTTGGACTCTTTTAATTTCAACAGAGTCAGTGTTTCTGCAGAAGCACTTGAGGCTTCTGGAACAAGTCAGGGTGGTTTTTGGACATTGTATTATTAACTGGCGACCCAGGTGGCTCAGTAGTAAAGAATCTGCCTGCCAATGCAGGGGATGTGGGTTTAATCTGTGGGTCAGGAAGATCCCCTGGAGTAGGAAAAGGCAACCTGCTCCAGTATTCTTGCCTGGAAAATTCCATGGACAGAGGAAGCTGGCGGGCTATAGTCCATGGATTCACAAAGAGTGGGACACACATTACCTGCAGCAGAGAGCATCCGTGTGTGCTCAGCAGGCTGTGTGGGTCCAGTGCCCTCCTCTCCAAAGCAAGTGTATGTGCAAGGGTGGCTGGCAGCAGTGACTTCTCAGCCAAAGCTTTATCCAAATCCCTTTTTTCCTTGGCCAAAATATTGTGAAAACCTGTGGAGAGACTAGAAAATAGGAAAAAAAAAAAAAAAATCCCTTTTCGACTCCGAGGTGCTTGTTTACAAAGTGAGAAGTCCCTGGAGAATCATTTCATTTATAATTAAATCTAATAATAAGCCATTGTGGCTAAATTAATTTTGAGCTAATTCCATGGGAACTCCGTGTCCTGTATCACTTCTGAACAAAAGAGCTTGGTGTCATACCACCTGTCTCATTCGAGGCCAGGCCTCTGGGGCAAGGCTCCAGGAGGCCAGTGAGTAAACGCTCCCTTAGGAGAGCTAGTGGTCAGGACCTGCAGGGCGAGAGACACCTGCGACTCCCGGAGGCTCCTGTGAGTTGATCACCAGATATCAGCTTTCCACTCAGAAAATCGACCTCTGAGCGGCCGTTGACCTAAGCAAAGCTTTCCACTGGAAGTTGGTCCACTCTGGTCCCGGCCTGCAGGAGTCAGTGTCCAGGCACAAGTGTATCCACACAGGTTCTTTCATCTTACGAACACCCTGCTGTGCCACATACTCTCACAAATACGGCCGCCCTTCATCCCCAGCCTGGGAAGTCTGCTGGTGTCCCCTTTCTCCTGATGCAGTTAGGAGGCTCAGAACCACCCCAAGGGGGTCTCCCCAAGGCCAGGTACAAAGGAAGGTACAGAGCTGGAGCTTCCACTCAGACCCAGTGAGTCTGGTCATCTGCTCCTTCGTGGAAAGTGACCACAAAGCGCACCTTCCCCACGCAGGCCCCCAGATCTCCCAGTGAGGATTGCTGAAGTCTCCTTGGAGGTTCCCTCCTTTGACTTTCACATTTGATTCTGGTTCCCAGTGTGGTTGAGATCAGTCACTCACACTTGATTGTGAGTGATTCTGAGAACAAACTCTGAGCCCCTGTGGGATCAGGGGGTGCCCAAGGGAACACCGAGATGTGAAAAATCTCAGTGAGGGGCGGTTGAGGATACCAAGGACAAGCTGAGCGGGGTTCCTTTCTCCTTAGAAGAAATGGCCACACTCAGTCTTCCTCAGGCCTGGGAGTCTTTTCTCAGATCGCTGCATTTCTGGCTTTGATTTACTTGTGCAATCAAATGAAACATCTTGATTTGCCTGTAAATCTCTTTTGTCTGCATCTATAATCTCACTAACTCAATTTGCCATCGAGCAGTTGCGTTCAGTAGAAGATGACCCAGGGTTTTCTGTCTACAGAAGGATAAGCCCTGCTCTATCTCTGGAATTAAGCCTCTGGAGATGTGCCAGTCTGCATTTTCACCAGCAGTAAGCACCTGCACGTGGGTGGTTTCAACCACACTAGATGAGCGTTTTTTTTCCTGGTTGTACCGCTGGTTTGAATTATTGAGATGACCTTTGATAGGATCCACAGATCAGGCCCTTTGTAGTTTCCTGCAGTGGTACGTTTTGTTTTGGCCAGGTCTTGCAAGATTAGGTCAGTCATAGAGCTCCCGTGCTTCCTGTCGGCTTGGCCTTCCTCACCGAGACAGGTTGTGTCTGAAGCAGGGCTGTTGGTCAGAACATTGGTAGTCCTGGGGAACCTGCACTGTGAGGAGGTTTGCCTGTGTTGGGGCCTGGGGAGCATGACACTTATGCTCCTGAGCAGGATGTAATTTCCAGCTGAATATCCCGGGCACTTACTGAGCTTTTACTTTGGCCCCACCTGTGTGTTAAGTGCAACCAACATCTCTTTAAAAGGCTCCTAACTACAACCCAAACTGATGCAGCTGTTTTGTTTCTAACCAAAGGCAGCCAGTGGCATCCACAGGAAAGAAGGCTCAGGATTGCAGGAGCCAGACGATGGGATGGGAGCCACCTCCCAGGGCGACCGTGAGCTGCTGCGGGCAGCACCCTGAAACGCTGCCATCTGATGGCTAAAACTCTGACCTTCCCAAGAGGCTGCAAAATAGTCACGACTGCTTCCCTTGGGGGAGGTGACCTTTAAGTGGAAACACAGTCATATGCACAAGAGGCCACAGCCGTAAGGTCACCGAGTTGACAAATGGGAGCTGCCTGTGACTGGAGCTGCCTGTGACTGGAGCTGCCTCCCTGGAGCCCTCGGCCCCTCCCTGCCCCCCACGGGTGGAGGGGAGGTGGTTTCTCACATTCACATCCAAAAGGTGAGGTCCTCCCGTCTCCCCTCTTGTGTGCGTGTGTGCCACGGTGTGTCTGACTCTTTGCCACCCCAAGGTCTGTAGCCTGCCAGGCTCCTCTGTCCGTGGGGATTCTCCAGGTAAGAACACTACAGTGGGTTGCCCTGCCCTCCTCCAGGGGATCTTCCCGACGCAGGGCCCTGACCTAATTCCAGCAGAATCTGGTTTCATCTCAGGGCTGCATGCACACCAAATGGGAGGAAGGGGCTATGCAGCCCTTTTTGAACTAGCTTTGCTCTTGGCCAGTCAAGCACTCCTGGGTCCCTTCCTTTCGTTTAGTCATGTCTTCCAGCCCATGCTTGGCCCTCAGAGGACAGGCTCCTCAGCACAGTCTCACTGTGGGTCTCGTATCTCGTACCATCCCCTCCCAGCCTCCTGACCTTTGCCCGGCCTCTGCTCTCCTTCTGAGGCCCACTGTCTTTTTCCTCTCAGCCTCCCACCTGCCAGCTGGCTTTGGTCCTTGGGCAGACAGAGAACTTTCTCAGCTCGCCTCTCAGGTGTTTCTCACGTGAACAGAGGACCTGGTCGTTTGTTTCGGTTTCCTGACATCCTTTATTTGGAGAATTGCCAATTGTCTGAGTCTGTGAGCTCAAAAACCATCTCCCCACTAGGTAGTGGAATGGTCAGCTACTTCTTCCCCCAGACTGCCTTGCAACTGGGGCTCAGAGCGGGGCCCCCTCTCTGCCAGGCAAATGCACCAGTGCAGTGACTCGGGAGGAAAGAGCCGGCGGTGGCCGCAGCAGCGGCTATGAAAGTGAAAAGTGAAAGTGAAGTCGCTCAGTCGTGTCCCACTCTTAGTGACCCCATGGACTGCAGCTTATGAGGCTCCTCTGTCCATGGGATTCTCCAGGCAAGAGTACTGGAGTGGGGTGCCATTGCCTTCTCCAGATTGACATGGCTAGGACTTCCAAAAGTTTATTGAGCAATAGTAGTAAGAGTGGGCAATCTTGTCTTATTCCTGATCCTAAAGGAAATGCTTTCAGGTTTTCACCATTAAGAATAATGCAAATAATAATAACTGAGAATAATGCTTGCTATGGGTTTGTCATATACGGGCTTTATAATGTTGAGGTAGGGTCCTTCTATGCCTGTTTTCTAGAGAGCTAGTTGGGCCACTCTGGCTTGAGGGTGCAGAGAGATCTTTATTTTTTTTTGAGTTTTATTTATGTATTTTTGGCTGTGCTGTCTTCACTGTTGTGCGTGGGCTTTCTTTAACTGCTGTGAATGGGGGCTACTCTTCATTGCGGTGTGTGGGCTTCTCCCGTTGGGGAGTGCGGCCTCTAGAGCCTGTGGGCCCAGTACTTGCAGTGCATGGATGTAGTTGCCCCAAAGCATGTGGAATCTTCCCAGACTGAGAATCGAACCCATGTCCCCTGCAATGACAGGCAGATTCTTAACCACTGGACTACCAGGGAAGTTCCAGAGAGATCTTCAAATGAATTGTTTTTAGTTAAATAAGAGAAATATACTGCCTCCACCCACCAAACCCTGGGAAGGGCAGGTGGGCATCTGCTAAGGTGGCAAGTGGAGCCGAGACCCAGATGAGAGCCTAGCTCTCCAGTGTTCCCGCTCTCTCGTTTTGGGAGCGGACTTCTCTGTCAGACCTACACAAGGCAGAAGATGCAGCGCCGGGGCTTCGGGCTCTTCTCCCTTCTGCAGTCCCTCCCTGTTGCCCGCTCTCCCTCCCCACCCCTCCAGTTTCCAGTGTCCTGGGAGGGTTAGGTCATGCGCCCACTCCCAGGACAATTCTTGCAGCCACGACAGGGAGGCAGTACAATTGGTCCAAGCTTTGGCCTTATGCCCACCTGATAAGGGAGGGTGGCAGAGCGTTTTACCCACTGCTGGACAGGTGTGAAGGGTATAGGTCTGCTGTACCATTCACATCTTTTCATCATGACCTGGCAATGGTATGATCCATCAAAACTCAGCAGAGACCAGCCAGACTGTCCTTACTGATGATCATATCAGGATTTCAGAGGGTGGAGGCCATTTGCATATTAAATTATGTAATTCATTCGATTTGCTTTGAATTTCATTTAAAATTTCAAATGATATTGAGGAAGGGTACACGTTTCACTAAAACAGGACATGGATTAAAAGTATTTGAGCAACAGTGTTAGAAGGGGAACCTTCTCCAACAGTCTCACCAGCAGCGGAATCCATTTGGCTTCGAACAGAGGCCGACGTGGTCTCTTTAGTTCTGTGTGGGGTGAAGGGGGAATATAATCTAAAATGTCAGCCAGATTCAGAGGGAGTGGAAGAGAGGGAAGGCACCACCAGTGAACTGAGCGCCTACTGTGCACCAGGCACACAGCGTGCACTTTCCCAAAGCAGCCCCATCCCTCACCCTGGCCTCCCAGCAAGCGGCAGGCTTGCAGCCTCTGTCACAGATGCACTCGCCACAAGCCCAGCATCTTGGCAACTTCTTAGGCTCTCAAGATGCCTCCGAGATTGCCCCGTGGCTAACAGCCCGTTGTGTCTGAGTCAACGTGTAGAAGGGATGGATGAGATGTGCTCGCAAAGCTGAGCATGATGAAGACACCCTTCTCTGCTCTGAAACCTTATTAGGTTCCCAGAATTCTTCCAATCATGAATCCACTAGACAAAACTGGTCAGGCTGCAGCCCTGAAAACAACCAGCTGATTTTTTCTTGCCTGGGGCTGGTCTCTACAAGAAAGCAGTAGAGCAAAGGGCTAGGTGGCCACAGGCAAGACAACGCTTCTGCAGCCATGTGGGCTTCACCACCCGTGGTCCCAGTGGTGTGACAATGCTGAGCTTCTGGGGTTTTAGTGAGGGAAGGAATTTCTGGCATAGTGCCTGGCCATAGGATATGCTGAATGCATGCAGCTAGTGTTACAAAGGGAAGCATAAACATCTGCCAACTTATTTTTATGTTATTTATTTATTTATGCCCTTAGCTCAGAGGCCTGGCTTTGCTCAGCTTCCTGGATGCCGGCCAAGCTAAATTAACACTCTTCTGGCCCCTGCAGCTGGCAACCTCCCCACAGGTCTTTGAAGCATTCACTTTAGGCTGCGTCCTGGGCCATTCCAGGCTGTCTTCGCCAGGAGATGCTTTGCTCAGCTGCAGATGAGAGCACCCTGGGCTTAGTCTGTCTCTAGGGACAGCAGATCCTAGGAGGCCCTGGGCCGTACACACAATGGCAACATAGAAGATCTTCTGTGAGAGTGTGAGAAGGGCAGCAAACGTTCAAACTGTCTTTGCTGGGCAAAACTTCACCCAATTTTGCCAGAGTGGGTTTGACTAGATGTGTTTGATCGATCTGGTCTGATCCATCCAGCCCTCAGGGACCCTGCCCAAGGCTGTCTCAGGCTGTGCTTCTCAAAGTCTGAAGTGCATGCTAACCCCTAGGGACTTGGTTAAAATGCAGATTCTGGCTAAGTAATGGGACTGAGGTTCTACAGACCTAACAAGCCAATGACTTTGCCTGATGATCATGTTCTGAGGAGCAACGCTTAACATGTCATTTGGCAAACTTGATTCATTTTTTTGTTACATGTCATCTTTTTTATTATTTTAGCTAATACTTTTCTTCAAACTGACCTACCTACCTTTTTAATTTTCAAGATCTGGGTGTTACCATGAATTCACAGCTTTGAGGAGTGATTTTGGTTTTAATACACCTTAAAATGAACACATAACTGTTAAAATAAGAAGTATGTGCCTACAACCGTTTCATGTTCCATCAGTGGCACAGCAGAGCATCATGCTCTAAGAAACATTGGTAGCAGGGGTTCTGGAGGAGACCAAAGCCCAGACTGCCTAGAACGTGTTCTTTGGACTCTTTTAATTTCAACAGAGTCAGTGTTTCTGCAGAAGCACTTGAGGCTTCTGGAACAAGTCAGGGTGGTTTTTGGACATTGTATTATTAACTGGCGACCCAGGTGGCTCAGTAGTAAAGAATCTGCCTGCCAATGCAGGGGATGTGGGTTTAATCTGTGGGTCAGGAAGATCCCCTGGAGTAGGAAAAGGCAACCTGCTCCAGTATTCTTGCCTGGAAAATTCCATGGACAGAGGAAGCTGGCGGGCTATAGTCCATGGATTCACAAAGAGTGGGACACACATTACCTGCAGCAGAGAGCATCCGTGTGTGCTCAGCAGGCTGTGTGGGTCCAGTGCCCTCCTCTCCAAAGCAAGTGTATGTGCAAGGGTGGCTGGCAGCAGTGACTTCTCAGCCAAAGCTTTATCCAAATCCCTTTTTTCCTTGGCCAAAATATTGTGAAAACCTGTGGAGAGACTAGAAAATAGGAAAAAAAAAAAAAAAAATCCCTTTTCGACTCCGAGGTGCTTGTTTACAAAGTGAGAAGTCCCTGGAGAATCATTTCATTTATAATTAAATCTAATAATAAGCCATTGTGGCTAAATTAATTTTGAGCTAATTCCATGGGAACTCCGTGTCCTGTATCACTTCTGAACAAAAGAGCTTGGTGTCATACCACCTGTCTCATTCGAGGCCAGGCCTCTGGGGCAAGGCTCCAGGAGGCCAGTGAGTAAACGCTCCCTTAGGAGAGCTAGTGGTCAGGACCTGCAGGGCGAGAGACACCTGCGACTCCCGGAGGCTCCTGTGAGTTGATCACCAGATATCAGCTTTCCACTCAGAAAATCGACCTCTGAGCGGCCGTTGACCTAAGCAAAGCTTTCCACTGGAAGTTGGTCCACTCTGGTCCCGGCCTGCAGGAGTCAGTGTCCAGGCACAAGTGTATGCACACAGGTTCTTTCATCTTACGAACACCCTGCTGTGCCACATACTCTCACAAATACGGCCGCCCTTCATCCCCAGCCTGGGAAGTCTGCTGGTGTCCCCTTTCTCCTGATGCAGTTAGGAGGCTCAGAACCACCCCAAGGGGGTCTCCCCAAGGCCAGGTACAAAGGAAGGTACAGAGCTGGAGCTTCCACTCAGACCCAGTGAGTCTGGTCATCTGCTCCTTCGTGGAAAGTGACCGCAAAGCGCACCTTCCCCACGCAGGCCCCCAGATCTCCCAGTGAGGATTGCTGAAGTCTCCTTGGAGGTTCCCTCCTTTGACTTTCACATTTGATTCTGGTTCCCAGTGTGGTTGAGATCAGTCACTCACAGTTGATTGTGAGTGATTCTGAGAACAAACTCTGAGCCCCTGTGGGATCAGGGGGTGCCCAAGGGAACACCGAGATGTGAAAAATCTCAGTGAGGGGCGGTTGAGGATACCAAGGACAAGCTGAGCGGGGTTCCTTTCTCCTTAGAAGAAATGGCCACACTCAGTCTTCCTCAGGCCTGGGAGTCTTTTCTCAGATCGCTGCATTTCTGGCTTTGATTTACTTGTGCAATCAAATGAAACATCTTGATTTGCCTGTAAATCTCTTTTGTCTGCATCTATAATCTCACTAACTCAATTTGCCATCGAGCAGTTGCGTTCAGTAGAAGATGACCCAGGGTTTTCTGTCTACAGAAGGATAAGCCCTGCTCTATCTCTGGAATTAAGCCTCTGGAGATGTGCCAGTCTGCATTTTCACCAGCAGTAAGCACCTGCACGTGGGTGGTTTCAACCACACTAGATGAGCGTTTTTTTTCCTGGTTGTACCGCTGGTTTGAATTATTGAGATGACCTTTGATAGGATCCACAGATCAGGCCCTTTGTAGTTTCCTGCAGTGGTACGTTTTGTTTTGGCCAGGTCTTGCAAGATTAGGTCAGTCATAGAGCTCCCGTGCTTCCTGTCGGCTTGGCCTTCCTCACCGAGACAGGTTGTGTCTGAAGCAGGGCTGTTGGTCAGAACATTGGTAGTCCTGGGGAACCGGCACTGTGAGGAGGTTTGCCTGTGTTGGGGCCTGGGGAGCATGACATTTATGCTCCTGAGCAGGATGTAATTTCCAGCTGAATAGCCCGGGCACTTACTGAGCTTTTACTTTGGCCCCACCTGTGTGTTAAGTGCAACCAACATCTCTTTAAAAGGCTCCTAACTACAACCCAAACTGATGCAGCTGTTTTGTTTCTAACCAAAGGCAGCCAGTGGCATCCACAGGAAAGAAGGCTCAGGATTGCAGGAGCCAGACGATGGGATGGGAGCCACCTCCCAGGGCGACCGTGAGCTGCTGCGGGCAGCACCCTGAAACGCTGCCATCTGATGGCTAAAACTCTGACCTTCCCAAGAGGCTGCAAAATAGTCACGACTGCTTCCCTTGGGGGAGGTGACCTTTAAGTGGAAACACAGTCATATGCACAAGAGGCCACAGCCGTAAGGTCACCGAGTTGACAAATGGGAGCTGCCTGTGACTGGAGCTGCCTGTGACTGGAGCTGCCTCCCTGGAGCCCTCGGCCCCTCCCTGCCCCCCACGGGTGGAGGGGAGGTGGTTTCTCACATTCACATCCAAAAGGTGAGGTCCTCCCGTCTCCCCTCTTGTGTGCGTGTGTGCCACGGTGTGTCTGACTCTTTGCCACCCCAAGGTCTGTAGCCTGCCAGGCTCCTCTGTCCGTGGGGATTCTCCAGGTAAGAACACTACAGTGGGTTGCCCTGCCCTCCTCCAGGGGATCTTCCCGACGCAGGGCCCTGACCTAATTCCAGCAGAATCTGGTTTCATCTCAGGGCTGCATGCACACCAAATGGGAGGAAGGGGCTATGCAGCCCTTTTTGAACTAGCTTTGCTCTTGGCCAGTCAAGCACTCCTGGGTCCCTTCCTTTCGTTTAGTCATGTCTTCCAGCCCATGCTTGGCCCTCAGAGGACAGGCTCCTCAGCACAGTCTCACTGTGGGTCTCGTATCTCGTACCATCCCCTCCCAGCCTCCTGACCTTTGCCCGGCCTCTGCTCTCCTTCTGAGGCCCACTGTCTTTTTCCTCTCAGCCTCCCACCTGCCAGCTGGCTTTGGTCCTTGGGCAGACAGAGAACTTTCTCAGCTCGCCTCTCAGGTGTTTCTCACGTGAACAGAGGACCTGGTCGTTTGTTTCGGTTTCCTGACATCCTTTATTTGGAGAATTGCCAATTGTCTGAGTCTGTGAGCTCAAAAACCATCTCCCCACTAGGTAGTGGAATGGTCAGCTACTTCTTCCCCCAGACTGCCTTGCAACTGGGGCTCAGAGCGGGGCCCCCTCTCTGCCAGGCAAATGCACCAGTGCAGTGACTCGGGAGGAAAGAGCCGGCGGTGGCCGCAGCAGCGGCGGGAGCCCAGCGCGGCTCCAGCGAGCTCAGTGGTGGTGCTGCGGCCTCCCCGTCAGCCCAGTACTGTGCGGTTTGACTTGTTCTTCAAAGATCAGCTGTGAGCCTGCCCTCTGGCCTTCCACACAATTCTGTCAGCTGCCCAGGAGACTTCCTTTCTTGTAATTTAGCCAAAAGTTGTTTCTGTTGCTTGCTACTAAGAACTTTGTTGTGAAGAGCATCCATTTTCCCTTCGCCTTCATTCAAGTACCTCATCACTGCTCTCACTGACATTTCCCGTCTTTATCCTGTTTTTCCTGTTGGCCTGCAGTCTCTACCCAAAGAAAGAGAGGGGAAAATCATTTGAATTTCTGATGTGTGTTTTTTTTTTTTTTTTTAACAGTGACAGTACTTTTCAAAAAAGCTAAGGTTTTGGTTTTGCTCAACAGATAAATGGAAGGGGAGGAGACAAAACAGAAGGGAAGCAAGCCTCGTGGAGGAGGCCATCTGCACCACGACACCAGAGCGGAGGCAGCCAGAGCGCAGAGAGACCCGGGGAGACGGGCCCAGGTGGCGTCTGGAGCCTCAGTGTGGGGAAATCGACGTTTCTGTGCCAGGCAGGGGTGCAGCGCCTGAGCGCTAGCTGCCGAGTCTTGGTGATGGGATAAAGAGGACACAGAGAGGCCCGTGTGGATCTGGAACTGGATAGTGACGGGGGCACCAACACAGGTATAAAAGAGTGGGTGCCAATGTCCTGGGGACAGTAGGCACTGAAATCTTGGTCACAGCCACACAGTGCCTCCCACTCAAAAAGCAACCTTCTCCCACTTAACACCTGGAGAGAAGGGAGGGAAAGAGAAATGGGAAATCCCTAACTGATTCCATTTTTATCCAAAGGGCACTAAGAAAAATCTGATAGTGACTGAATGTCAACAAGGGCTTGGGAGCTAAGTCAAGTTAGGTAACAGAAAAGTAAAGTAAGTTATTTGCCTGTACAAGTCTGCAAAATATATACCCTTTACACCTTCTGGGGTTTACCCTAGCTTTGGTACATGCTAGGATCTGAAGGTGGGTGGAGATCATAGATAGAGAACTGTCTTTCCTCCAGTTCAGCTCTATCTTCCTCTTGAAGAATTCCCAGCTTTCTGAACTTGATGCAGTCACATGTTGGAAAGAAACACTTGACTGAAATTGGCCTTGAAAGGTAATGCCTATGAGGCAGGTCATCTAGAATGTCAAGGACCCTTCTTCAGGAAATTATCTACCATCCTGAGAAGAAAAAAATGTTGCAATGAAGGAAAATGAAGTGAAAGAAAACCAAAAGAACCAATACGTTTCCATCTGTCTTTGCTGAATCAGCCTCTGTTTTTTGGAACCTCAGACCCAGAGGTTGTTGAGAGCCCGCTGAGGAAATTTTTCCAGAAGATCAACATCCTTGGGTCATTAGGGCTAGCCCTGAGCCCCAGTTGCCATCTCAGGGCCTTTCCTCTGTTTCCTCTAGCCTCATGTTGTTCTAGAAATGTCTCCTCTGATCAAGTATGAATGGACAGTTTACCTCACTCTGCTTCTTGCTTCCATAGCATTTCCCTTGGACCCCACCATACTTGGGCTGAGGATACATTTCCTCCCAGGGTGTCTGTTGCATGGCACCCTCCACGCTCAAGGAAGTGAAAGTGAAAGTTGCTTGGTCATGTCCCACTCTTTGAGACCCCATGGACCATCCATGGAATTCTCCAGGCCAGAATACTGGAGTGGGTAGCCTTTCCCTTCTCCAGGGGATCTTCCCAACTCAGGAATTGAACCCAGCTCTCCCGCATTGCAGGCGGATTCTTTACCAGCTGAGCCACAGGGGAAGCACTTTCAAGGAAGACACCCTTCCTACTGTGAACTCGAGGCTTGGGTCTTGATGCAGGCCCTGGGCAACCCCAGCGTGCTCCAGAGGAAGGAACCGTATTTTGTCCTTTGTACTGTATTCAGCGAACCCTCTCATGTGGCACCAGCCTTCCATTACAGTGGGCACCTTGCTCCTCTTCAAAAATACTGCCCATTTTCTCATCACTTTGCCTTTAGCCACATTGTCTCCTCAACCTAGAGTGCCCAGCACCCTCCCACCAGTCCCTGCCTCCCATCACAGGATGTCTTGGGCTCTCCCAATGACCAGGCTCTGTGGCATGGAGAAGTCAGGATGCAGGAGCATCAGCTGTGAAGTCTGAGAAACGCTGTAGAGCAAAGAATGAAATCAATCCTCTTTTCTAAAAAGGGGCTGGGAGTCAAGGCGTGGGTTGGGCATTGACTGAACATGTGACATTGATGGGCCAGCCAGCCAGGTGTAGCCTCTGCCTCCTCTTCTGTGAGCTGTGGTCTGGAGGGAGAAACCCTGTCTACCATACCAGACTGCTGCTGTGATTCTGGGCCTGCTTCCAAGAGGGCTCACTCACATGTCTTGCCATGTAGAACTTTCCATGGGGCTACCTCTGTGACCTTACAACATGGCAGCTGGCTTCCCCAGAGTGAGTGACCCAAATGAGATGGGCAGAAGCCATCATGTTTTAAAACCTAGATTCAGAAACAATATGCCATCACTAGACCTTATCAGTTACATCAACGATCCAGGATGCATTAGGGAAGGGGACTACAATAGAGCAGTGTAGTAGGCTGGGTGTCACAGTACGCCCCATCAAAATTTAGTTAGGCTTACCTGCGTTATTAAGAAATGAGGCTCTCTTAATAATTTCATTATTAAGAAATGAGTATCTTCCTTCAGGGTCTAGATCCTGCTCCTTTGTTGCCCAGGAGGGATGGGTCTCATGGAGCCAGATACTAAGAAAATCTTTGCATGAGATGGAGCAATGCTGTATGCAGAGTTAACACGAACAGGAACCAAGAAGGGGATTTGCAAGCCCAGAGCCTTGGAATGTCTAGCAGCCTGTCCCGCATAGGAGGGCTGAGTGGGAACTAAAGCTGGAGCTGAATGTAGGAATACATGACTTTTTCAAAGGAGGCAATAAGTCCTTCCTAGTTGCCACTTAAATGTGTGTGAAGGATTAATACATTGAATAATACTAATGTGTTTCTTTTTCCATTCCTTCTTTGTGGTTTTCCCTTCTTTCGCCCTGGTTTCCATCATGTTCATGAGTGCTAGCAGGAGAGAGGAGAAACTGGCATGAGAAGAGGACGTTCAGCTTCAGGTGTCCGAACAAGCTCTGAACAATTGGCTTGAAAGTCAGGCTTTCAATGGCAAGATCAGGCCATTGAGAGAGGAAATGTTTTCTTAAATTCAGATAGATTTCTTTTAAATATGGAGGATGAACATGGAGTTTTTACTACAAGTCACAGAACAGGGGAGAATGGGCAGAGGGGTTCCCAACCCCACAGGAAAAGGAGCAGCCTTTCTTGAGCTAAGATGTGGGAGGCAGAGATCGGAGACATTTTTGGTCAGCAGAATTAGATGATGGTACTGTCGTCAAGGCAGGAGATAGCAGATGGTCTGAGGAGGGATCCATAAGCTTGTGCTCCACTTTTGGTTTAGAATTCCACCCTTCTAGTTACCTACATCTACATCGGTGCCTTCAGTAGAAGGGACATGCTAGGGTGGCATGTTTAGGTGGAAAGAGAGTCTGAAATGCCAGTTTCTCCTCTCCTGCATCCCAGTTACCACTCATAAATATGATGGAAACCACGGTGAAAGAAGGGAAAATCACAAAGAAGGAGTGGGAAAAGAAAGTCCATTAGCATTATCCCAGGTATTAATTCTTCACACACATTGAAGTGGCAACTAGGGAAGACT
>SJYX01001691.1:195924-207448 GCA_006410675.1 Oreotragus oreotragus
TGGATGTGAGAGTTGGACTGTGAAGAAGGCTGAGCGCTGACGAATTGATGCTTTTGAACTGTGGTATTGGAGAAGACTCTTGAGAGTCCCTTGGACTGCAAGGAGATCCAACCAGTCCATTCTGAAGGAGATCAACCCTGGGATTTCTTTGGAAGGAATGATGCTAAGGCTGAAACTCCAGTACTTTGGAGTTTCATGCGAAGAGTTGACTCACTGGAGAAGACTCTGATGCTGGGAGGGATTGGGGGCAGGAGGAGAAGTGGACGACCGGGGATGAGATGGCTGGATGGCATCACTGACTTGATGGACATGAGTCTGAGTGAACTCCGGGAGATGATGATGGACAGGGAGGCCTGGCGTGCTGCGATTCATGGCGTTGCAAAGAGTCGGACATGACTGAGCGACTGAACTGAACTGAAAAGCAAGAAAACAGATCTGGAGTCTCCAGAAGGAACACAGCCCTACCAACACCTTAATTTTAGCTTCTTGAGACCCATTTCAGACTTCTGACCTCCAGAACTGTAAGATAATACATTTGTACTCTTTTAAGCCACCAAATTTGCAGTAATTTGTCACAGTAGGGAAAGGAAGCTAATACACTGTAGAAATCAGTAGACTGTGGAATGGCATCTTCTGAGTGCTGAATGAAAGAAGGGTGAGGTGCTCTAGATACCTAAATGAAGAAATCAGCTGCCACTTTGGCTATCTGACCCTCTGCCTCGCTCTGCATTCTTAAAGCTCAGGGATCCCCTCAGCTCATCACGGTGAGACTCTCTGATGCCTCAACCCATGTTAGAGACACACTATATTCAAATCTCTTGACCAATGCAGTACATCTTTTTGCTGTTTGGTCGCTAAGTTGTGTCCAGTTCTTTGTAACCCCATGGACTGCAGCACGCCAGGCTTCCCTGGCCTTCACCATCTCCTGGAGCTTGCTCAAATTCATGTCCATTGAGTCGGTGATACTTCCCAACCATCTCATCCTCTGCTACCCGCTTCTCCTCCTGCTCTCAATCTTTCCCAGCCTCGGGGTCTTTTTCTAGCAATTTGGCTTTTCTCATCAGGTTGTCAAAGTATTAGAGCTTCAGCGTCAGCTTCAGCAATAGTCCTTCCAAAGACTGATCAGGGTTGATTTCGTTTGGGATTGACTGGTTTTATGTTTTTGCAGTTCAAGAGACTCTCAAGGGTCTTCTCCAGCACCACAAATTGAAAGCATCCATTCTTCCGTGTTCAGTCTTCATTATGGTCCGACTCTCACATCCTTACATGACTACTGGAAAAACCATAGGTTTGACTATATGGACTTTTGTCAGCAAAGTGATGTCCTTGCTTTTTAACATGCTATCTATATTTATCTATCTATAATTATATATATTTATATAGCTTTTCTTCCAAGGAGCAAGCAACTTTTCATGGCAGCAGTCACCATCTGCAGTGATTTTGGAGCCCAGGAAAATGAAATCTGACACTGCTTCTATTTTTTCACCTTCTGTTTGCCATAAAATGATGGGACCATTTCCATGATCTTAGCTTTTTTAATGTTGAGTTTCAAGTTAGCTTTTTCACTCTCCTCTTTCAGCCTCATCAAGAGGCTCCTTAGTTCCTCTTCACTTTCTTCCATTAGATTGGTATCATCTGCTTATCTGAGGTGGTTGATATTTCTTTCAGAAACCTTGATTCCAGCTTGTGATTCATCCAGCCAGGCATTTCCCATGATGTGCACTGCCTAGACGTTAAATAAGCAGGGTGACAGTTTACAGCCGTGTTTCCTTTCCCAATTGTACTCCTTTCCCAATTTTGAACCAGTCTGCTGTTTCACGTCTAACTGTTGATTCTTGACGGGCATGCAAATTTCTCAGGAAATAGGTAAGGTGGTCTGGTATTCCCATATCTTTAAACATTTGCCATAGTTTGTTTTGATCCATGAAGTCAAAGGCTTTAGTATAGTCAAGGGGGCAGAAGTAGATGTTTTTCTACTTTCTCTTGCTTTCTCTAGTACCCAACAAATATTGGCAGTTTGATCTCTGCTTGCTCTGCCTTTTCTAAACTCAGCTTGTACATCTAGAAGTTCTTGGTTCACATACTGCTAAAGCCTAGCTTGTAGGATTTTGAGCAAAACATTCCTAGCATGTGAAATGAGCACAGTTGTACAGTAGTTGGAACATTCTTTGGCATTGCCCTTATTTGAGATTAAAATGAAAACTGACCTTTTCCAGTCCTGTGACCACTGCTGTGTTTTCCAAATTTGTTGACATATTGAGTGCAGCACTTTAACAGCATCATCTTTTAGAATTTTAAATAACTTCAGCTGGAATTCCATTATTTCCACTAGCTTTGTTTGTAGTAATGCTTCGTAAGGCCCACTTGACTTCACACTCCAGGATGTCCAGCTCTAGGTAAGTGACCACATCGTCATGGTTATCCAGGTATTTAAGACTTTTTTTGTATAGTTTTCTGTGTATTCTTGCCACCTCCTCTTAATCCTTCTGCTTCTGTGAGATCTCTATAGTTTCTGTCCTTTATCATGCCCATCCTTTTATAAAATGTTCCCTGGACCTCTCCAGTTTTCTTGAAGAGATCTCTGGTCTTTCCCATTCTATTGTTTCCTCTATTTCTTTGCATTGTTCACTTAAGAAGGCTCTCCTATCTCTCCTTGCTATTCTCTGGAATTCTTCTTTCACTTGGATATATCTTTCCCTTTCTCCCTTGCCTTTCACTTCTGTTCTTTTCTCAGCTATTTGTAAGTCCTCCTCAGACAATCACTTTGCCTTTTTGCATTTCTTTTTCTTTGGGATGATTTTGGTCACCACTTCCTGAAAAATGTTACGAACCTCCATCCATAGTTCTTCAGGAACTATTCCTACCAGATCTCATCCTTTAAATCTATTAGTCACTTCCACTGTATAATCATAAGGGATTTGATTTAGGTCATACCTGAATGGCCCAATAGTTTTTCCTCTGTGTGTATGTGTACTCAGTCATGTTTGACTCTTTATGACCTCATGGACTGGTACTTGCCAGGCTCCTCTCTCTATGGAGACTTTCCTGGTGGCTCAGATGGTAAAGCATCTGTCTACAATGCAGGAGACCTGGGTTCGAGCCCTGGGTTGGGAAGATCCCCTGGAGAAGGAAATGGCAATCCACTCCAGTACTGTTGCCTGGAAAATCCCATGGACAGAGGAGCCTTGTAGGCTACAGTCTATGGGGCTGNCCGCTTTGACAAGATTGTACATGAGCGTCCCCACACTCCCTGGGCCACTGGGAAACACTAAGCATCTCTCCAAAGAGCCTGAGTTCACTGGAATGAATTGTATTAACAAACTATGACCATGCTCTCCTGAAGGCATGGGGTTCATCTTTTTCCCATCACTGAGCAGAAATGGAGCTCTTCAGTAAACTGAGTTCTACTGTAGAAAGTAAGGAAAGTTATTTCCTATATCAGTCCTAAATTTTACACCCGCTACAAAAACTCACTGAAGAATTGATGCTTTTGAACTGTGGTGTTGGAGAAGACTCCTGAGAGTCCCTTGGATGGCAAGGAGTTTCAACCAGTCCATTCTAAAGGAGATCAGTCCTGGGTGTTCTTTGGAAGGAATGATGCTAAAGCTGAAACTCCAGTACTTTGGACACCTCATGTGAAGAGTTGACTCATTGGAAAAGACTCTGATGCTAGGAGGGGTTGGGGGCAGGAGAAAAAAGGGATGACAGAGGATGAGATGGCTGGATGGCATCACCAACTCGATGGACATGAGTCTGAGTGAACTCCGAGAGTTGNAAGGAATGATGCTAAAGCTGAAACTCCAGTACTTTGGACACCTCATGTGAAGAGTTGACTCATTGGAAAAGACTCTGATGCTAGGAGGGGTTGGGGGCAGGAGAAAAAAGGGATGACAGAGGATGAGATGGCTGGATGGCATCACCAACTCGATGGACATGAGTCTGAGTGAACTCTGAGGGTTGGTGATGGACAGGGAGGCCTAGCGTGCTGCGATTCATGGGGTCGCAAAGAGTTGGACACGACTGAGAGACGGAACTGAAATGAACTGAACAAAAACTCTGGTCCAAGGGCTTGCATCCTCTTGCTGAGGTGGGTCAAGGTTAGCACATGTGTCTTGGCTTCCCCGCTGTCTAGCTTGGAGCTGGGTGGGGCCGCCTGCAGGAGCAAAGCTGGTTCAGGTCTCCCCCTTGGGCAAAGTGCCACACACTCAGGCTGCAAGCACTACCACAGCGGTGCCTGCTGCACTGGTGAGCCTCTTGCTTCCCAGCTGGCCAGCCCACTTGCAAATGCCCACGCCTCCCCCGTCCCCCCACCCCGCTTTAATCTGCTCCAGGAAAAATATTTGGACAGGGCATGTCTCTCCTGCCGAGAATTACACACAGAAGGAGCAAAGAGGAGGAAGGTGGGGTCGATAGGACCCTCAGAGTGGTTCATTCCTGTGGTCAGGGTTAGGGGACTTGGGTGCGTGCATGGCCAGGCTGGGGCACTGGCCCACCGAGCATGATGGCAAAGGGTTGCTGGGTGCTTCCAGGGACTGAGCTTTGCAGGAGCTGTAGGCTTCATGCCTGTTCTCTCTCCATTTCTCTCACCTCCACCAGCTGTGAGTTCCTGGGTTATTCTGAGGCCTCCCCATCCTCTGTGTCCTTCCCTATGAAGAGTCTCCCCCCTCCTCCAGTGCAGGTGTATCTAAATCTACCCTCTTTGACCCGCAACACACCCAAAGCAACGGCTGGCAAAGCTGGAGAAACGAGAGGCCCGACGGGCATTCAGGCACCCATTTGGATGAATTTCAAGCAGAACCAATGGCCTTTTTAGCTCTCAAAGAGAGAGGAAAACAAGGGATGCAGTTCAAAAGCATCTGGGCTCAGTGTCCCCAGGGAGGGGGGATGAACTTCCTCAACCAAAACACCCCTTTTCCTGCACACCCTGTGTGTGCCCCCAGCTGGCACTCACCCCACCATGCACCATGCAGGCCTCCCCCAACCACAGTGCAGGTCCCCCCACCCCCCGGCACGTCCTCACCACGTGCTCCTGTGTCCACAGAGGCCATGTGGACGCTCTGCTTCCCCAGGAGCTGCAGCGGGATGTTCCCAGGCCGGGGGGTGTGGGACAGAAGGGAGGGTGGGCAGACTGGGCATTGGGGTTAAGAGCACCTCCCAGATTCAAAAGCAAGAGGTGGCTGACGTCTGCCTCTCAGGCTTGCCTTACTGCTGCTTTTGTCTGCGTGTTTATTTTTGCTTTTGTTTGTCTGTATTTTTGAATCTCCACCCCATTAAAGTATGTCATTAGAACAGCCAGGGCCCCCTCTCACTAGCTCTGAGTGTGCATTCCAGCCAACATTTCTACTCTAATTAGCTTCATCTTGTAATTCTTCCCAGACAGGAGCAGCCGGCCAGGCCCATCCTTGAAACCCTGAGGTCAAGTAACAAGCGGTTTCTTTCCTTTTCCTGAGCTCACATACGTGCCCCAGACCGTGAGTGTCCTGAGTGCTGTAGATCCAGAAAGCTGCTTCCAAGCTCTGGGGTGGGGTCAGAGACCTGCCCCCAGGAATGAGCCTGCATCGGGGGACACCACCTGGCCCTTCTGTAGCTCATTTCCTCAGGACTTAGAGACAGGCTCTCCAGTGTTTAGAGAAACTTCAAAGGCTTAACAATGATAGTTAAGCTTATTTCAGTGATTCCTGTGTGTTAGGCACTGTTCTAATTCATTTGATCTTCACAACCACCTCATGAAGTAACTGTATTATTGTAAACTCCCATTTTACAGATGAGAAAGCAAAGGCCCAATAAAGATAAGGCACTTGTCCAAAGTCGTGCGATGCCTAATTGGAAGAAGTGGGACGCGAACACGGGCCGTCTTCAGAGCCACTCTCTTGCCTGTGTTCAGCCAGTAAGGCTGAGAGGCAGGGATGGGGGCGATCCAAAAGGCCAACAGGGGCCAGGAAGGACCTGCAAACCACACAGCACACAGCCATTAATGGAGTGTCGGGGGAGAGCTACTCCTCAGCTACGGGCAGTTGTTACCATGCAGGAGAGCAGTGTTGCCAGACACTCTAGTTTTTTAAGAGAAGCCAGAAATCTGGATATTGATGTGAAATTCCCCAATTAAAAATGTCATCAGCTAATTCAAATCTTATGTGAGTGAATTAAAAAACAACTCACTGTATTAGTTTGGCCAAAGAGTCAGTTCAGCTTTTTCCATAACATCTTACAACATTTCCAGTCTCCATTCAACACATCAGCTGCCCGCCTGTCTATGGCCTCTGGGTCAGGTCAAGGAAGGCAAACTGATTTAATCTCCTAAATCAACATTCCATTGGTAGTGGCTATCTGGGGTGCAATGTTGAGAAGGTTCTGAGTGTGAGTCTGGCCTGGGTAAGAAAGTCTGGAAATCCATTAGCAATATCTGACATGGGTATTGTCTGAAAGACTGACAGTACCTATGCTGTGTTTGCTAGCATGTGAGATGAGTGCAATTGTGAGGTAGTTTGAACACTTTTGGCATTGCCTTTCTTTGGGATTGGAATGAAAATGGACATTTTCCAGTCCTGTGGCCACTGCTGAGTACTTCAATTTGCTGGCATATTGAGTGCAGCACTTTTACAGTATCATCTTTTAGGATTTGAAATAGCTCAGCTGGAATTCCATCATCTCCACTAGCTTTGTTCATAGAGACACTTCCTAAGGCCCACTTGACTTTGCATTCCAGGATGTCTGGCTCTAGGTGAGTGATCACACCATCCTGATTATCTGGGTCATTAAGATCTTTTTTGAATAGTTCTGTGTATTCTTGCCACCTCTTCTTTATATTTTTTGCTTCTGTTAGGTCCATACCATTTCTGTCCTTTATTGAGCTCATCTTTGCATGAAATGTTCCCTTGGTGTCTCTAATTTTCTTGAAGAGATCTCTAGTCTTTCCCATTCTATTGTTTTCCTCCATTTCTTTGCATTGATCACTGAGGAAGGCTTTCTTATTTCTCCTTGCTATTCTCTGGAACTCTGCATTCAAATGAGTATATCTTTTCTTCTTTGCCTTTCACTTCTCTTCTTTTCACAGCTATTTGTAGGGCCTCCTAAGACAACCATTTTGGCTTTTTGCATTTCTTTTTCTTGGGGATGGTCTTGATCACTGCTTCCTGTACAGTGTCACAAATCTCTGTCCATAGTTCCTCAGGCACTCTATCAGAGCTAATTCCTTGAACCTATTTGTCACTGCCACTGTATAATCATAAGGGATTTGATTTAGGTCATACCTGAATAGTCTGGTGGTTTTCCCTACTTCCTTTAATTTGTCTGAATTTTGCAATAAGGAGTTCATGATCTGAGCCACAGTCAGCTCCTGGTCTTGTTTTTGCCGACTGTATAGAACTTCTCCACCTTCAGCTGCAAAGAATATAATCAATCTGATTTCAGTATTGACCATCTGGTGATGTCCATGTGTAGAGCCATCTCTTGTGTTGTTGGAAGAGGGTGTTTGCTATGACCAATGCGTTCTCTTGGCAAAACTCTGTTAGTCTTCGCCCTGCTTTATTTTGTACTCCAAGGCCAAACTTGCCTGTTACTCCTACCTCACATGCTAACAAAGTAATGCTCAAAATTCTCCAGGCGAGGCTTCAACATTACATGAACTGAGAACTTCCAGATGTTCAAGCTGGATTTAGAAAAGGCAAAGGAACCAGAGACCAAATTGCCAACATCTGTTGGATCATAGTAAAAGCAAGAGAGTTCGAGAAAACCATCTATTTCTGCTTTATTGACTATGCCAAAGCCTTTGTGTGGATCACAATAAACTGTTGAAAATTCTTCAAGAAATGGGACCACAAGACCACCTACCTGCCTCCTGAGAAATCTATATGCAGGTCAAGAAGCAACAGTTAGAACCGGATATGGAACAATGGACTGGTTCCAAATTGGGAAAGGAGTATATCAAAGCTGTTTATTGTCACCTTGCTTATTTAACTTATGCAGAGTACATAATGTGAAATGCCGGGCTGTATGAAACACAAGCTGGAATCAAGATTGCCGGGAGAAATATCAATAGCCTCAGATATGCAGATGACATCATCCTTGTGGCAGAAAACGAAGAGGAACTAAAGAGCCTCTTGATGAAAGTGAAAGAGGAGAGTGAAAAAGTTGGCTTAAAACCCAACATTCAAAAAACTAAGATCATGGTATCCGGTCCCANTATTTTGGCCACCTGATGTGAAGAGCTGACTCATTGGAAAAGACCCTCATGCTGGGAAAGGTTGAAGGCAGGAGAAGAAGGGAACGACAGAGGATGAGATGGTTGGATGGCATCACTGACTCAGTGAACATGAGTTTGAGCAAGCTCCAGGAATTGGTGATGGACAGGGAGGCCTCATGTCCTGCAGTCCATGGGGTCGCAAAGAGTCCATCACAACTGAACTGAACTGTACTGAACTGATGCTGCGTTTTCTCTGACTGGTTAGACACTATATGGAATGAGCAAATATTTAGTTCCTGTTCCTCCTGGACCCCCACTCTTTAAATCCCCCCACTTTCCCTCACCCTGGCTCAGGCGGTAAATGGCCTAGGTCAGGGGTCCCCATCCCCCAGGCCACAGACTGGTACTGTTCTGTGGCCTGTTAGGAACCAGGCCTCATGGAAGGAGGTGAGCGGCAGGTGAGCTTGCAAAGCTTCATCTGTGTTTATAGCTGCCCCCCATAACTCGTATTCCTGCCTGAACTCCACCTACTATCTGGGGATCAGCAGCGGCATTAGATCCTCGTGGTACTGTTCTGTGGCCTGTTAGGAACCAGGCCTCATGGAAGGAGGTGAGCGGCAGGTGAGCTTGCAAAGCTTCATCTGTGTTTATAGCTGCCCCCCATAACTCGTATTCCTGCCTGAACTCCACCTACTATCTGGGGATCAGCAGCGGCATTAGATCCTCGGAGGAGCATGGGCCCTACTGTGAACTGGGCATTGAGGGATCAAGGCTGCATCCTCCTTATGAGAATCATCCTGAAAACACCCCCACTCCCATCCTGGGAAAAATTATCTTCCACAGAACTGGTCCCTGGTGCCAGAAATGTTGGGGACTGCTGTCCTAGGTACTAGGTACATTATTAACCCGCACACCAATGTCGTGGAGAGGGGTGATCACGTGTTTGACTCTATTTCATCTCCCCTCCAACCAAGCACGGGAAGTCCTGCACTGTCCACTGTCAGCAGGAAGGTCAGCCTGTCCCGGCCCTCTGGGGTCTCCCTGGGCATCGGTGGTCTTCAGTGAAGGGACATCACACAGTGCACAGTATTTTGTCTGACAAAGGCCTCAGAAGACAGTGTTCTTCTTGGAAGCATCTTCGTCTGTGACATGCTCCACCCCTCCCTGTTCAGGGTCTGACCCTGCTTGCTCTGCCCTGGTGAGGTTTCAGAAATGCCCAATCCTTTATTCCTTTCTGAGGCACCCACCCTCTGTGGATACCCTTTAGACTCACTCTATCCCAATTTGCTTAAAACCAAACTTTCCCAAATAAACTCAGCCTCTCAGTTTTAATGCTGATCATCACAATTGCTGGAAGTCATACAGAGACAGCCCTGGAGCCACTTCAGTTGTGTGACACAGAGACATGACAGTTGCGATAGCCAGGTGGCCTTACCCACACACTGGCTATTTTTCTTCATTGCATTCTGACCCTGCTTGCTCTGCCCTGGTGAGGTTTCAGAAATGCCCAATCCTTTATTCCTTTCTGAGGCACCCATCCTCTGTGGATACCCTTTAGACTCACTCTATCCCAATTTGCTTAAAACCAAACTTTCCCGAATAAACTCAGCCTCTCATTTCTAATGCTGATCATCACAATTGCTGGAAGTCATACAGAGACAGCCCTGGAGCCACTTCAGTTGTGTGAGGCAGAGACATGACAGTTGCGATAGCCAGGTGGCCTTACCCACACACTGGCTATTTTTCTTCATTGCATTCATACTTGCTAAGAGTTTGTTTGGCCTGGTTTAGCACTTCATCTATGCTATTTTCCTTGTGAAATTGGTTTTCTCAGCCAAATGATGAGGGACCTGAGAGCAGGTCCTATTTCTTTCTCTTCTTCTATTAACTCATTGGAGAAATACTATTTCAGTGTCTGCAGTGGGCCAGTTGCTGCTCTAGGACCCAAGGACACAGCACTGCCCAGAACAGAGGGTCCACGCTCATGAAGCTTGCCTTCCTCTCTCTTTGAACCCCGTAGCAGTGGATGCGCAGAAACACACTGGTCTTGAGGATCCTCGAGGTTTCCCTGGGCACAGCCACAGGCTTGGTGCTCGCCCAGCTTGCACTGGCTCCGTATGTTTGCCTTTGCTTTCTCCTTGTAGAGACTTTTTTCCTAGCTCTGCTGACACATGCCCTGAAGAAAGATCGCCTTCCCCAGGTCCAAGGCACGGCCACTTGATCTTAGGCGGGGCACTTAAACTTCCTCAGCCCCTTTTCTCGCCTGTCAGATGGGTGTTGTCTACGTGACAGGTCAGTGTGAGCTGCGAGTAGCATGGTGCAGCGCTCCTCGATATTGCAGCACAAGTGTGTTCAGAGACAAAGATTAAGTCCCCCGCTTCCACTCCCCAAGCATATTCTTACTGCCCTGATTCTTCCATAAGTCTCCTTTCCCTGAGAAAGAGAAAATGCAACAGAATTCAATACCAAGGAACCAAATTCTTGGCTGTGGAGATTCAAAATCCACTTCAACAGATACCAGTGGAAATCAATGTTGATAGTCCACACTGAACCGTGTATATCTCAGAGGGGCCCAGGATGACTCTTGTTATGGTTAGAATAGGGTAGCTACGCTGCAGTCACAAACATACCCCAAAACAGGGGATCTTGGTACATGAAAGCTTGTTTCCCCTTCATTTAGCTCTGATTCGTGGCTCCTCCTCCTAGGTAGCTCCCTTCCAAGTGATGACTCAGAGATCCAGCATGCTTAGGTATGGCCGCTAGGGTGGCCCCAGCAGGAGAAAAGGACTGGAAAGTCACACAGAGGGCTTTACATCAGCTTAGCAATGAATTATCTCCTCATACAGCCCCTTGACCAGAACTAATCACATGTACCCAACCTAGCTACAAGTTCAGTTCAGTCGCTCAGTCGTGTCTCACTCTTTGCGACCCCATGAGTCGCAGCACGCCAGGCCTCCCTGTCCATCACCATCTCCCGGAGTTCACTCCGACTCACGTCCATCGAGTCCGTGATGCTGTCCAGCCATCTCATCCTCAGTCGTCCCCTTCTCCTCCTGCCCCCAATCCCTCCCAGCATCAGAGGCTTTTCCAGTGAGTCAACTCTTCGAATGAGGTGGCCAAAGGACTGGAGTTTCAGCTTTAGCATCATTCCTTCCAAAGAAATCCCAGGGTTGATCTCCTTCAGAATGGACTGGTTGGATCTCCTTGCAGTCCAAGGGACTCTCAAGAGTCTTTTCCAACACCACAGTTCAAAAGCAGCAATTCTTCGGTGCTCAGCCTTCTTCACAGTCCAACTCTCACATCCATACATGACCACAGGAAAAACCATAGCCTTGACTAGGC
>SJYX01001691.1:209339-233598 GCA_006410675.1 Oreotragus oreotragus
ACTCCATCCATTGGATTTTCCAGGCAAGAGTACTGGGGTGGGGTGCCATTGCCTTCCCCGATTTTCTTGGCAAAACTCTATTAGTCTTTACCCTGCTTCATTCCGCATTCCAAGGCCAAATTTGCCTGTTACTCCAGGTGTTTCTTGACTTCCTACTTTTGCATTCCAGTCCCCTATAATGAAAAGGACATCTTTTTTGGGTGTTAGTTCTAAAAGGTCTTGTAGGTCTTCATAGAACTGTTCAACTTCAGCTTCTTCAGTGTTACTGGTTGGGGCATAGACTTGGATTACGGTGATATTGAATGGTTTGCCTTGGAGATGAACAGAGATCATTCTGTCGTTTTTGAGATTGCATCCAAGGACTGCATTTTGGACTCTTTTGTTGACCATGATGGCTACTCCATTTCTTTTGAGGGATTCCTGCCTTCAGTAGTAGATATAATGGTCATCTGAGTTAAATTCACCCATTCTAGTCCATTTTAGTTCGCTGATTCCCAGAATGTTGACGTTCACTCTTGCCATCTCTTGTTTGACCACTTCCAATTTGCCTTGATTCACGGACCTGACATTTCCGGTTCCTATGCAATATTGCTCTATACAGCATCAGATCTTGCTTCTATCACTAGTCACATGCACAACTGGGTATTGTTTTTGCTTTGGCTCCATCCCTTCATTCTTTCTGGAGTTATTTCTCCACTGATCTCCAGTAGCATTTGGGCACCTAATGACCTGGGGAGTTCCTCTTTTGGTATCCTATCATTTTGCCTTTTCATATTGTGGGAGATTGGGAAATGCAGTCCTCCTGTGTGTTCAGGCAGAGAAAATGAAACAGAATTTAGGAAGACCTAGTTTTGTCTCCTCCTCTGTCATGAACGAAGCATATTCTGGGCATGATCATCCATAAATTCTCTGCAGAACTAAGACATTATCCCACATAGAAAACCCTAAGTTGCAATGAGCTTTAATCTAAATTGAGAAATCACTGAATTCTACTGGGTTTTCATGAAAATGACTAGGCTATAATTTCTGTCATCATGGAGAAATAGGAAACCTAAAGATACGAAGCAGTTTTAGGTATAGAAAAATAAATGAAGTCACCTTTGTCTACATGAGAACATGAGCCATTACATTATTACGTGGGTCAGGACGTTACTCGGGGAAGGCAATGGCACCCCATCCCAGTACTCTTGCCTGGAAAATCCAATGGACGGAGTAGCCTGGTGGGCTGCAGTCCATGGGGTCGCTAACAGTCGGACAGACTGAGCGACTTCACTTTCACTTTTCTCTTTCATGCATTGGAGAAGGAAATGGCAACCCACTCCATTGAGCACCACAACCACTGAGTCAGCACTCCAGGGCCTGTCTCTTATACACATCTAGATGTGTATAAGAGACAGGGAGTAGCCTGGTGGGCTGCAGTCCATGGGGTCGCTAACAGTCGGACAGACTGAGCGACTTCACTTTCACTTTTCTCTTTCATGCATTGGAGAAGGAAATGGCAACCCACTCCAGTATTCTTGCCTGGAGAATCCCAGGGATGGGGGAGCCTGGTGGGCTGCCATCTATGGGGTCACACAGAGTCGGACACGACTGAAGTGACTTAGCAGCAGCAGCAGCAGCAGCAGCAGCAGCAGGACATTACTACAGGCTACATATGTTTATAGCTGGAAAAACATCTTATAGATTGTTGCTCAGAGGCGGGGTAGCACAGAGATTCAGTGTACTGGCTCCTGGGTTCAAATCTGAACTCACTAGCAGAGTGAAATTTAAATACAATCAAATGGGGTAATGCTCAGCTCCTGGCTGGGTACTTCATAAGGTTGCAAAAAAGGTTAGTAGTTGTAAACATCCACAGCTGACATTAAGATCCAGAGATTTTAGTTTTCAATCTGATATTTTTCCATTACTCTTAACCCCCAAAAAGCTCTTGACATTTGTTTTCACTGCTAAGATTAATGATAATGATTAGATTATCTTCAAAGTTCTCATCTCCAAGAGAAAAAAAAATTTAACTCTGTGAGGTAATAGATGTTAACTAGACTTATTGTGGGGATCATTTTGCAATATGCTCACCTAGTGATCATGGTATACACCTGAAACTAATATAATGTTATATATCAATTATGTTTTATTAGAAGAAGGACGAGAAGGCAAAAAATAACTGCCATTAATTGAGCTCTTGTGATGCGGCAGGCATTTTACATAACTCACATCACTGAGTCCTTACAACAACTCTGTGAATTGGGTATGATTATGACCATTTTATAGACACAGCACTTGGCACTTAGAGAGATTGAGTTAACCTGTGCAGGGACACTGGGAAGTTCTAAAACATGCCACACAGAGATCCGAGCCTGGCTCCCCAGCACACTGACTCTCCAGCCCTGAGCAGGTGACCTCAGCACACTAGGATTTACTTTCTCTGCCTGCAAAAGAGGAACAGAGATAACATGTACCTGGCTCAGCTGGTAAAGAATCCACCTGCAATGCAGGAGACCTGGGTTGGGAAAATCTCCTGGATAAAGGAAAGGCTTCCCTTCTATCCACTCCAGCATTCTGGCCTGGAGAAGTCCAAGGACTGTATAGTCCATGGGGTCACAAAGAGTTGGACACTACTGAGTGACTTTGACTTCATTTCGCTTCAGGGGGAAAAAAAGAAAGCTCCACAAGTTCCTTTACCTTCCTCCAGCTAAGAGGTGGGGTCTCTGCCCCCTCCCCTTGAATCTGGGTTGACCTTAATGATGAGCTTGTGACCAATAGAATGAAGCTCGACTTCCAAGGCTACTTAGAAGAGGCCATGTGGTTTCTTCCTGGTTCCCCTGAAACACTTGCCTTTGGGACCCTGAGTTGTTGTTATAGGCTGATTTATGCTCTCCCACCCCAAATTCATTTGTTGGAGCATCCACCCTCAGTACCTCAGAACATGACCTTCTTTTAAAATAGGGTCTTTGTAGAGGCAGTCAAGTTAAAATGAAGTCAGTAGAGTGGCTCCTAATCCAGTAAGACTAGTATCCTCATAAAAAGGGGAAACTTAAACACACACACACACACACACACACACACAGAGAAGACGTATAAAGAGACAGCAGACAGCTACCTACAAGCCAGAGAGAAGGGCATGGGACAGATCATTCCCTCATGGTCCTCAGAGAGAACCTGCCCTGCCAACACAATGAATTTGGACTTCCAGTCTCCAGACTGTGAGATAAGCCATTTCTGTTGTTCTAAGCAAGCCATTGAGGTCGTAGAACTTTGTTACAGCAAACAAATACATTGTCATGTAAGAAGGCAGACCCCATGCCCAAGGTCTCCACACTGTTAGGAAGCCCAGGCTGCATAAGGAAGACATGTGTGTATATTCTGGTGACGGCCCTGCTGAAGTTCCAGCTGACAGCCAGCATCACCCATCAGACACAGAGAGGAGATACCTCCAGATGATTCCAGCCACCAGCTATAGCTTCCCCATCCCTGAATTTACCCATGTTTTTGAGTGTTCCCAGACAAGAAAGACCCCACACATCACGAAGCAAGTAGGTCCTTTATACTTGTAACTAAATTCTATCTGAATTCTCAGCTCTCAGAATCCATGTGCATAATAAAATAGCTTTTGTTAGGTCACAGGTTTCGAGGCTGTATGGAGCAACAGGAAGGGGAACAGTGTGACAGCTAGTGAGGCCACAGCTGGGGCTCCCTGACCTCAGAATGCAGACCTCCCCCAAAGGCAAGCTCATCGGCCTTGCTGCCTCAGAGGGTGTCTGGGTCGGAGGATTTTTGCTGAGTTTTGTCTCCAACAACACTCGCCCACGTGGGCTAGACTTTGGTTGACCCATTGAGGACCATCTGGCCTTTGAGGAACCCAGCTCCCCTCAGCCTTCTTCAAGCTTCAAGAGCAGCCAGGATCCCAAAGGCAGCCATCGTGTCTGGTCTCTTCAGGGTCTGACCACCTGGAAGAAGATTGGAATGGTAGGCATCACTTGACCCTGTGCCAGTGGTCATTTTGCAGATGGGTCTGTAATCAGGAGAACTGCTGGGAAGCAGAGTATAATCTGGGTGTCTGACTGCTTGGGTTTGAATTCTGCCTGTGCAGTCTCTAGCTGTATGGTCTGAGTCAGTAATATAACCTCCCCAAGCCTATTTCTTCATCTGCGAAATGGCACCCACCTTGTAAGTGTTCTCATGAGGCTCGCCGAGGACATTGTTGTGGGAAGCTTGGAGCTGGGGCCCAGCATGGAGTCAGCTCACAGAATACATGTGCTATCCCTGCCATTCATCAACAGCAACACTTAGCTCCTAGGGGTTTATCTGCTGTCTCCAGGGCAGACTCGTTTATTTCCTGGGAGCTTCCCTGCAAAGGAGAGAAGGTAGCTTACAATAACCCCAAGAAGGCTGAGCTCTTTCAAAAGTTAATTTTGAAAAATTAATAAAGATTCCAGACAAACCTACGGTAGCTTTGTTATTACTGGTGAGCTGCTGCTGCTGTTGTTCTGAATAGCCTTGAAAATGCCTGGCTTTGAAGCTGCAAAGGGTGGCAGTTAGCCGCTCCTGAAAGTCCTCGCAGCAGTAAAGCCTTGGCACAGGGCGCAGGGTTTCGCTTCCTTCCCCATTTTGCGGTCACTACGTCTGCCTGGCTCCCCGCTGCGGCCCAGGCAGCGGCAGTGGAAGGGCCGCGTGGTCTCCTCAGCTCAGTGCTGCAGGAAACGTGGCCTGCTGCCTCGAGGACGCCCAGAAAAGAAGGCGGATGGGCTGACTCAAAGTGAACCATCTCCCCGCACCGCCCCGCACCCTCGCACGCTGTCCCCACACGGCCCCCTCCCTGGAGGGTGAAACTGAATCACGGCTCAGGATCCTAGGATGCCCCAGGCCTCTCTCTCAGTGTGGGCCTGGCCAAGCGCTCCAACTGCAGGGTGACTGCATGGATCAGAACTAATTCTCCGTAAGCAGCGGCCTGCCCCGGGCAGCACTCTGTCAGAAACCATCTCTGGGCAGGCAGCTGGCAGGCTGCTCCGCTCCCTCCTGCTCCACGCGGGGCAAGGCTTGTCCAAATATTTGCCTTGATCCTGCTTTCTGATTCATCATGTGCAAGAACCTCTGTAATTTCATCTACTGCGTGACTCAGACCAGGGCTCAGCACAAGTGCAGAGCACCCGAGGCCGGAGCCGCTCGAAGCCCAGGCCCACAGCCAGCGCCTGCTGCTCCCAGCCAGCCCTGGGGTTCGGGAGCACGACTGGGCCTTCCTGGACTGCCTAGCCCTAGATTAAAATCTCTTTTGTCTGGGATGATTAATAGAGCCGCAAACACGCCTCAGTGCAAGGGTGTGAGGTGCACTTTGTACCTTTTCCAAGTCTTTTTCTTTTAAATGCTAAATCCATTTGCAGCTCATAAATTACGCTGGCTTCAAAATGAAATGTTCCTGACAGCAGCAGGCATGGTGTGGGTCCCACTAAAACATTTTCTCTTGTTGGCCCCTCTCCTGCTCTGAGACCCTAGGAGAAATCAGCTTGCCTTCCGGAGGGGGAGGGGAGGCAGCAGAATGACCTAGATTCCAAATCTGCGAGACAGGTAGCGCCAGCTCTCCTGTCTTCCAAAGGCTGCCCTGCACAGGGTCCCAAGGTTTCAAAGGAGCCAGCAGGATGCACCTCTCTCCTGCTCCGGCTTGGACCCTCTTCTCTTACGTGTGACAGGGTCATTTTCTCCTTCACCGGGTCTGTCCTCTTAGGAAGGCCCACAAGCGGGGCTGGCACAGCCCCTGGGACTCCCTGGTAGGGGAAGAGGGGAAGGGTGCAGCTGACAGCAGAGGTGAGGCATCCCTGGGGAGGGAGGTGGCAGCTCAGACGCTGGTGTCTCCAGCAGTCAGGGACAATGGAATTTAAACTTTCTTTCCACCACTTTCCAGCTTTGTGGCTTTGGGCAAGTTACTTGCCCTCTCTGAGCTTCTGTTTCTTCTTCCATTCACTCACTCCATGCTTATTTTCAAAGCACTCTGTCAGGCCTAGCCCACTCCCTACCACTCACTTTACATTCTGACACCACACAGCCTTGTGTATTTGTACCTTGCCAGGCAGAGGGAAACAATAAGCAGAAGATGAGTGAGATGCAGGTCAGGGAGTTCCTGTGCTCCGCTAGGGCCCTAGGCCAGAAGACTGAGGCAGGCAACGGGCAGGAGGGGCCCAGAGAGCAGCCGTGAAGCAGGATCGCGCCTGCCCCACGCACAGTGGGAGCTCCGTAAACGCTGCTGCTGTCACTATTACTATTTGACAGCGGGTCGTGAGCAGGCAATGCACTTGCAGTGAAGATGTTGAAAGGAGAATGCAGCAAGCTGGGAGGAAGATGACGTCAAAGCCAGGGTGCCGCTGGCGCCTGCGATGGGTGAGCATCATTTCCCGCCACTCCACACTCCCTCCATCCCGGCGTCCAAAGCACAGGCAGGCTTCAGTCCACACCGTGCCCCAAAGGTCAGCTGGCTAGAGTTTCACGAGCCGGCATTCCGGGCCTGGGGCCTGCACAGGCAGCACTCTGCCCACAGTCGAGCCTCCAAGTTCCCATCCAGGACCAGCTGCCCGAGCTCCGGCCCATCCCAGTTGGCCTCAGGGGTGCTGAGGCAGCTGCTGCCAGGCAGGGGTGGGGTGGGTGAGGCAGATGAGAAGCAGGTCCCAGGGCAGCTGTCCTCACCGGCAGACCCGGGGCCACACTCGAGCCGGGGTGGCCCGGTCAGGGGCATGCCAAGCTCTGCAGGGAGGGGGTGCCCAGCAGATGCACATACATACAGGTACTTTATTGTACTGCTGCTGCTGCTGCCTGGAGAATTCTCCAGGCAAGAACACTGGAGTGGGTTGCCATTTCTTCCTCCAGTGCATGAAAGTGAAAAGTGAAAGTGAAGTCGCTCAGTTGTGTCCGACTCTTAGCGACCCCATGGACTGCGGCTCCTTCATCCATGGGATTTTCCAGGCAAGAGTACTGGAGTGGGGTGCCATTGCCTTCTCCTTATTGTACTGACCTGGCTTCAAATGTTTATTTCATTTAAATGTCCAAGATTCCGGGCAGTTTCTATTGTTGGGCCCCGTTTTATAAGGAAAACGAGACTCAGGGAGGTTCTGGAAATAGATGGTAGAACAAAGAAGTTCCGACCCCACGTTCTGTGGGCCTTCAGGTGACAGCCCCCGAAACAGGAGGGCCCAGCAGGGGTCCGAGTTCGGCCTCTCTTCCCATCACATCACTCTCCCTGAGAAACACAAAAGGAAGTTTTTGTGTCTCCCGTTTTTAAGGTTGAAGGAGAGGCGACAGCAGGAGCAGAGTTTAAAGGGGGCCCCTTCTGGCCTCACCGCCTGCACCGTGAGGCCGGCGCGGAGGCGCTGCCCACGCAGGCTCCTGCAGAAACTCTGCAGGCGGTGGGTGGGCTCTGCCGGAAGCCCACACTCAGCGCTTTCCACTGCCTCCCTCTTCCCCTTTCACTTCCGGACGCCCGTGGGTCTGCGTCGGCCTCCCCCCGAGGGCACAGCTTGTTGCATTCATCTTGATGTCCTGTGGCACCAGGCACAGGGAACTGCCCGGGCGGGGACCCCCCACTCGCTTCTTCACCTGAAACGAGAACGCACTGCAAACCAGGCCAGGGCACAGATGGAAGGAGCTGTCAGCAGCGTGCAGGCTCGGCTGAGAAACGCAAGCCTCCTGGGCCTTCCGCAGCCAGGCCAAGAGGGCAGAGGCGGCCGGGCAGGAGAGGGCCGGTGACAGCAGCAAGCCCGTGTGGCCTCCACAGCGGCAGCCGGCCACCCCGCAACAGAACCGTTCCTCCAAGTGGGCCTGGAACACAGCCACAAAGCAGAGACTGCCCTTCTGGCGGGGCTGGGGGAGTGTGCAGAAAGAGATGACCGGACCCCTTACATCTTGGGGAAGTTTAAAGACAACCCAGAGAATGACATCTTAGATTCTACCTTCCCGAAAGGTCTTTGTTCCCCTCTTTTGTCTCGGGCAAATGTTCCTGGCCGTACTGGTACCTGTGGTATTATTGTCATCTGCTTTGGAGACAGGCAGGGTATAAATCCGTCAGCGAAATTTTAAAATGCAGCTCTTTACTCTAGCATCGAAATAGACAAAGAAGAAAGAGGCTCTTCATAAATGCCTTTGGAGGCTTGTGATGTGCATGGGGCTGCTAATAAAAAGCAAATTCACTGCTTTGAGGTTACACACACTGAACCCAGGGGGGTCCTTGGGCCTCTGGTCACAGCACAAGCCCTGCTGGTGGGGCTTGATCTGCAATCCTGGTGCTCCCAGCTGCAGGGGGTCGTGTGGACCACGGCCACCTCTGGGACCCAGCAGGAAAGGAGGGAGGCTCCTTGCTGCAGCCAGCAACGTGTGAGGCCCCTGAACACTCCTCTAGAAAAGAGAGCAGAAGGGGGGATGCAGAACATCTCTACCCCTTCCCTTGAATTTCTGTCACCACTGGCTTCCCAGGTCTTCCTTCTTATTTCGCAGAGGTCTGACAGTACTGGGAAGTCACAGCTCTTAGGACCGTCCCGCCCCAAGAAGCCAGCTGAAGGCTGGTTTGCCTTGCTGGGCACCGGGTGTCATGCTGCTGCAGTAAAGGGCTTGGCAGAGGTGATACCAGGGACCATGGGGAAGGGTCGAGGGAACTGCCCAAAGGTAAAACAGAAGGCTTTAAATATCTAAGTCCAGTTGAGGGAAACAAGTGTGATAACAAGGCAGCCACCTGCCATCCCTGTCCTATTTGGGAGGGCAGCATGCGAAAAACCTTTGTGTGAGGTCGTGGGGAACAGAGTCCTGAGTCATTAGTCAGTCGTAGATTAGTGGGTTAATACAGAACAGTCTCGGCAGATAAATTACACCCAGAAGCTGTGTGTGAGTCCTTGGAGTTGACATTGAAAGGTTCAGTTATCATAGTGAGAGTGATGCCTGCTTCATTCTGATAGGGCTCAATTATTGTGATAAATGTCCTTGGAGTTTAACACTTTTGTTCCGCCTAAAGTTGGAATGAGGATCTCAACCTCAACTGGATACGACTGGTCGCTTCTTTCCCCAGCCCCTCTGGGATCCTTGGGGAGGCTCCTTGAGCAGTAGCTGTCTAGTATTTCAAAAGCATACATCCTCCTCTCCTGGGATTGTCAGGACTTTGGGTCCAAAGTGACAAAAGTCCAGGTCAAACAAACCTATGAAGTTTTTTGGGAGGAATTTGGGTACTTTCTTGGAATCTAGGATGAAATTTTAAAAACCTCCAAGAGAGGTGAAAACCAGGCCTGTAGGGTGCCGAGGATACAGGAATCTACTCCCTATCTGTCTCGCTTCCCTCTGCTTTTTTCCACCAATTCATCTTCTGCGATGCTTCGTGCACGTGTGGGCTGGAAGATGGTTGTGGCTCAGCTCCTAACTGATATTCCCTCCCTTTACAGCTAGATTCACCCAGGAGCTACCTAGTCCAGCCATCTGGGGTCAGGAAGACAGGGGTATGTGTGTAGATACAGCTGCCAGGGTGTGGGCAGGTGGGCGGAAGGGCATCACTGGGAGCAGGGAAGTCATTCTGAAAGGAAATGTGTCCTGCTGCAGACCCCAAAAGGGCTCTCCCAGGCTTTCCTGATGCCAGGAACAACTTGACGGGCTGCTAGGAGGCAGGAGGCCTGGCGCGCCCACCCCCACAGGCTCAGGTTCTCTTGATTTATTACAGCTCGCTCTCTTTATTACAACTTATTGTAGTAAGGCATCTGGGGGGGCCTTTCTCAGCCTTGCCAGTTTCGCGTGCAATGCAAAGCTTGGTTCTTCCACACACACCTCAGACATCCACGCCTCAGCAGTGCAGCAGGACCTAAAGCCCTGAGTTTGCTTTCCCTACACTTGGATCCTCCTTTCCTGGATCCTTACTCATACTCCGCCACCTGCTAAATGCCTGATCTTGATACATCTTGGTCTTCTTGTCTGTAAAGTGGGGATAGTAAGTGACATGGTCCCCTCAAGGCTGTTGTAAGAACTTGAGATCATGTGTGTCACAACCTCAGTTCACTGAGCTCAGTTCCTGACTTCTAGAAGGTGCTCAGTAAAACTCAGTCCCTGTAGGTTCCCCTCCCCGCCACCTAAAGACCTCCCAGGCAACAGTATTGTTTTCCCTGCCCTTCCCCACCAGGGTGATTTTTAGCCAAAGTCCTAATGACAGTCAGTGCTGCTCGCAAGGAGACCAAGGCATTACCACGCAGGTGCGATACTTGGGAGATCTGGGTGACATAAACATTTACACAGGCCCAACCATTTATAGTCGCACAGGACATCCTGACTCAGCGCCTCAGAGAGTGGAATGGATTCCACTTTTAAGGAATTCCACATCAACGTTCCCTTGAAGCCACATTCTGAGACAGATTCTGGGAGGCTGGGCCATGGAAACTCTTTAATTTTTGAGTTATGTGCGTTGAGTGAGTGAGTCAGGGTTGATAGATGATTCAAACCTAGCAGAACCCAGACCACATAGCGAGAATGAAGAAAGACGCCCACAGGACCCAGGGGAATTTCTAAAGAATCTTCTCAGAGTGTGTGCAACTGAAGGGCCCAGCAGATTCCATTCTGTCTCTAACATGGCCACAGCCCACCCATCACCAAGGCCCTTTGGAAGGGGCTGCAGAGAGAGGGAGGGTCATCAGCTTGAAGAAAGACTGGAGAAACAGCCTCAGGGCCCTGCAAAAGGGGCGGGGGTGGACGACAGAGTCCACCAGTCCTACTCATGCTTGCCTACCCCGCTCAGGAGTCAGTCTCAGGACCCAAGACTTCCCTGGTAGCTCAGTGGTAAGCAATCTGCCTGCCGATGCTGGAGATGTGGGTTCGATCCCTGGGTCAGGAAGATCCCCTGGAGAAGGAAATGGCAACCCACTCCAGGATTCTTGCCTGGAAAATCCCACGGGCAAGGAAACTTCCAGGCTACAGTCCATTGGGTCCCAAAGAGTCGGACATGACTTAGCAACTGAGCATGCACTCAAGGGTCAACGTCTCAGGACACAAGGTAAAGACAGTCTTGACCTTGCAGAAAGGTTGGGGGCAGGGCCTTCTGGCTGTGAATCTCTCCAAGATATCAGCAAGGGAAATCATGGCCCTGTGACCAGAGAGGGGGCCGTGGCTGCTGGGTGTCCAAAAACCAACAGAGCTGGCCCATGGCAAGTCCTGTTCATCTTGCCCACAACATACTCTTCAAGTATATTCCTCCAAACCATCCCTGCCCTTCTGATCCCCTGGCCTCTACCTTATCACATGTACCTTAGCTGCTGCAGCAGTGGCCCTCCAGCTGTCACCCGCCTCTTCCCCTTCCCCTCCATCAGCTGCCAGAACTCACCCCCAGAAACATACACCTGGGGACTCTCCCGGCACAAAACTTCAGTGGCTCCCAACTAGAGAATGTCCCCACGGACCCCAAGCTTGCTGCCTGACTTCAAGCCCTCACTTTGGGTTTCAGCCACAGCTTATCACCTCCCTCCACGCCTTGGGCCATGCTAATCCTTCTGCTGAGAAAACCACTTGTTCCCGCTTTACCCAACTCACTCTTACTCATCTTTTCCCAGGGCCTTGCTGAAATATGGGCTCTTCTCCGAGGCTCTCCCAGGCCCCCAGCACCCATGACTGCAGGATCTTGATGATCCCGGGAGACCCGACTACCATCGGTCTCCTGCTTGGATGGTGAAGATCCAGGAAAACAGGGACTGTGACTGCTCAGAGCCCATGCAGAGCCTGGCACAGTGGCTGGGTGTCTCCTGAAAGCCAGGCTCCCCGGCCCCTCCTGCCTCTCTGCTGGGCTCCTGGTGCTCCTGCGCCGGGCCGGAGGCAGGGAAAATCCCAGCAGGAGCCATTTCCTGTTCTCCACACCCTTGCAGATCTTCCTGGTCCCAGGTTCTTCCTCTCCAGAGAGCTCCTTATCTGAGGACAGTCCCGGGCACAGCAGCAGGCGTGGAGGAGCCGTCCTGCAGATTTCCTGCCTCAGCCACTTTGGATTTGAGTCAGAAGGTCTGAGTTTGGAGCCAAGCTCTGAACCCCTTCCCAGCTTGGTGACCTTGACCACTGTGTTCACCTCTGCTAAGCCTCCATTTCTTAATTTATAAAATGAAGTTTTCTTTTTTTTTTTTGGCACAAATTTGTTAAAGTGTGTCTGTCTCCCAACCAATCTCTTTCCCCGTGAGGAATGACTATTAGTACTTTATAGCTTACCTACGCAAACTTTTTCTATGCATTTATACTTCAAATTTATCATTTTGTAGCAAAAGAGTTCCATCTACACACATGTTTGTGCCTTGCTGTTTTTACCTAACTGTTCACATGCCCCCTGCATTGGAGCTTCCTTATTCTTCATAACTGCTGTTTATTTTACAATATATGAATGACCTGTAGTTCATTTAGCAACGCTCCTAACATTAGACAGTTCAACTATTTTCCTTAAAAACACTTATTAACATTTCTATTTTGTGATAATTGTAGATTCATATGCAATTGTAGAGATAATAGAGCGACATTATGTACCCCTTGGGGCTTCCTGCCCCCTGCATTGGAGCTTCCTTATTCTTCATAACTGCTGTTTATTTTACAATATATGAATGACCTGTAGTTCATTTAGCAACGCTCCTAACATTAGACAGTTCAACTATTTTCCTTAAAAACACTTATTAACATTTCTATTTTGTGATAATTGTAGATTCATATGCAATTGTAGACATAATAGAGTGACATTATGTACCCCTTGGGGCTTCCCTGATAGCTCAGTTGATAAAGAATCTGCCTGCAATGCAGAAGACCCTGGTTCGATTCCTGGGTCAGGAAAATCCACTGGAGAAGGGAGAGGCTCCCCACTCCGGTATTCTTGGGCTTCCCTTGTGGCTCAGCTGGTAAAGAATCCGCCTGCAATGCAGGGGACCTGGGTTCAATCCCTGGATAGGTAAGATTCCCTGGAGAAGGGAAGGACCACCCACTCTAGTATTCTGGCCTGGAGAATTCCGTGACTATCTGGAGTCCCAAAGAGTTGGACATGACTGAGTGACTTTCACTTTCCTGTTTTCCTTACCCAGTTTCTCAAAATGGTGATGCTGACATCTTTTAAAACTGCAGTGAGTACGGTATCACCACCAGGACACCGACACGGCTGCAGTCAGGATGCAGGACACTTCCAGCCCCACAAGGGTCCCTCTAGTTGCCCTTTCTTAGCCACACCTACTGCTTTCCCACCCTCACCACACTCCTTTCCCTGACTTGTCTTTTACCCGTGGCAATCGCGAATCTATTTTCTAAGTGTAACCTTTGGGATTGTTGATTTTTTTCCATTTAGCATAATTCCCTGAAGATTCATGCAGGTTCAGGGATTTTACCAATGAAGCTGCTATAAACATTTCTGTACAGGCTTTTCGTGGGAATATAAATTTAATTTCTCTAGGATAAATGCCTAGGAGTGCAAATGTTGTATGACAGTTGTATGTTTAGTTTTATAAGAAGCTGATGTTTTCGAGTGACCACACCAGTTTGCATTCCCACCAGCAGTATCTGCATGATATCGTTTCTCCACTGACATTTAATGCTGTCCCTATTTTTTGTCACTGTAACAGGTATGTCGTTATATCTGTGGTTTAATTTGTATTTTCTTAATTTCTAATGATGTTAAACATCTTTGGTGAAAATGTCTTTTCATGCCATTTTCTAACTGACTGTTACCTTGCTTTGTTTTACTATTAAGTTTTGAAAGTTTTGATATATCATTCTAGATACCAATTCTTTGTCAGATATGTGGTTTGCAAATAATTTTTCCTAGTCTCTAGCCTGTCTTTTCATCTTCTTAACAGAATATTTTACAGAACAAAGTTTTGAATTTTGATGAGGTCCAACTTAACAGTTTTCCCTTTTAAAGACTGTGATTTTGGTGTCAAGTTTAGAAGCTTGGCTTAATCCTAAATCCTGAAGATCTCATCTTACCTTTTTTCTAAATGATTTATAGTTTTACATTTTACATTTAAGTCCATGATCCACTTTGAATTAGGTGTAAAGTTTAGGTTCAGGTTCACTTTTTGCCATTAGATGTCCAATTGCGCCAACATCCTTTGCTGTAAAGTCTATCCTTCCTCCATTGAATTGCCTTTGCAGCTTTGTCAAAAATCAGTTGGGCATTTTTGTGAGAGTCTATTTCTGGGTTCTCTGTTCTGTTCTGTTGATCTGTGTCTGTCTCTGTGCCAGTACTTCAGAGTCTTGATTACTATAGTTATATAATAGGTCTGGAAATCAGGCAGGCTGTTCTTCCCGCTTCAGTCTTCTTTTTCATAATTGTTTTAGCTATTCTAATTCATTTGCTTTCCTACAACATTTTTAGAATAATTTTGTCAGTATCTTTAAAAAAATCTTAGCAAGGTTTTGATAGAAATTTCGTTAAACCTATGTATCAAACTGGAGAGAATTGACATCTTTACTTTTTGAGTTTTCCAATCCCAAAATGTTGTCTTTCTTTCCATTTTTTAGATCTTTCATTTTTTTTCATTAGAGTTTCATAGTTTTCTGTAAGTCCTTATATTTTTTAAAATTTACCAAAAGCATTTCACTTTTGAGCAACTGTAAACTGCATTATGCTTTTAATTGCTAGTGATCATTGCTAATATAAAGAAATGTGATTGATTTTTATAGAGCTGTCTTGGATCCTGCAACTTTGTCAAACTTATTAGTTTTAGGAAGATTTTTTTTTTTTTTTAGATTCCTTGGGATTTTCTGTATAGGAAATTACTTGCTAATATGGGTTTTTGCATCTCTTTTTTTGTGATTAAGTTGTGTCAGTTTTATTTAATAGGCTTAGATCACACACACTTTCATTTTTTCTTTATAAACTGTATGCCTTTCATTTCCTTTTCTTGCCTTATTGCACTGGTTAGAACTTCCAGTACTATTCTGAATAACAAGTGAGACATCCTTGGGAGGGGACATATGTATACCTATGGCTGATTCATGTTGAGGTTTGACAGAAAACAACAAAATTCTGTAAAGCAATTATTCTTCAATAAAAAAATAAATTAAAAAGAAAAAGAAGAGAGATATCCTTGATGAGCATGGATCTTTGTTCTTGATCTTAGAGGGAAAGCATTTGGTCTTTCACAATTAAGCATTAATGTTATCTCTAGGTTTTCTTTAGATGCTTTTTATCAAGCTTAGAGAGTTTCCTCTATGCCTAGTTTTCTAAGAGTTCTTAAAATCATGAATGAATGTTACATTTTGTCAAATGCTTTTTAAGAGCCCACTGATATAACCATAAAATGTTTATCCTTTAGTCTTATGATACGATGAAAAATACTGATTGATTTAAATATTGAGCAAATCTTACATACCTGGAAAAAATTACCTTTGATCATGATACATAATTCTTTTCCTACATATCCGAATTCTACATGCTAAACCTGTAAGGGTTTTTGCATCTTTATTTATGAGTGATGTTAGTTTGTAGTTTTACTTTTATGCTACATTTTTCTGATTTTGTTATCAGGGTAATCTGAGCTTCATGAAATGAATTGGGAAATGTTCTCTCTTCAGTTTTCTGGAAAAGATTATATAGAATTAGGGTTAATTCTTTAAGTTAATTCTTTAAAGTTTTGATAGAATTCCCAGTGAAGCTGTCTGAGCATGGAGATTTCTTTTTTGGGGGGGGGGGATTTTAAAATTATGAATTCATTTTTAAACAGTTGCAGGACTATTCATATGATCTATTTCACACTGGATGAATTGTGGTAATTTGTACTTTTCAAGAAATTGATTAATTTAATCCAAGTTGTTAAATTTATGTGTTTTTTTGTGGTATCCCTTATTATCTTTTTGATGTCTACATTGTAATGATAGTCCTTGTTTTATTCTTGATATTGTTAATCTGAGTCTCATCTCTTTTTTCCCTTTTTCAGTCTTGCTAGAAATTGGCCAGTTTTATTTATCTTTTAAAGAATCAGGTTTTTCGTTTCATTGATTTGCTTTTCTGTTTTCCAGGTCATTGACTTATGCTCTTATTTCCTGTCTTCTGCTTGCTTTGGTTTTACTTTGCTATTCTTCTCATATATTCTTGAGGAAAAAACTCAGATTATTGATTTGAAACTTTTCATTTTATCTAATAGCTTAGAGGTTAAAGCGTCTGCCTCTGATGTGGGAGACCTGGGTTCGATCCCTGGGTCGGGAAGATCCCCTGGAGAAGGAAATGGCAACCCACTCCAGTGTACTTGCCTGGAGAATCCCATGGACTGAGGAGCCTGGTGGGTTGCAGTCCATGGGGTCACAAAGAATCGGACACCACTGAGTGCCTTTACTTACTTAGTAATATAAACTTTAACGCTACAAATTTCCCTCTCAGCAATACTTTAACACAGATTTTCATTTTTATTTAGTTCAATATATTTTAAAATTTTCTTTGAGACTTCCTCTTTGACACATGGATTACTTACAAGTGTATTTAATTCCCAAGTGTTTGGCAATTTTTCTATTATCTTTCTCTTATTATTTAGAGTTTGATCCCATTGTGGCCAGAATGCACTCTCTATATAAGTTCAATTATTTTAATTTTATTGAGATTTATTTTATGCCCCAGAATACAGTCTACCTCATATATGTCCCATGGACATATATAGAATATACTTTCTGCTGTCACAGGATTGAATACTTTCTAAACGTCAATGAGATTCTGTTAGTTGATGATGTTGAGTTTTCTCATGTTCTTGCTGGATCTATGTCTTGTTACTCTATCCATTTTTGAGAGAGAAATGCTCAAGTTCCCAGCTATAATCTCAGGTGTGTCTATTTGCCCACTCAGTCCTATTAGTTTTGCTTCACATTTTTGTAGGTTATTTGCTGTGTACACTTTTAGGATGCTTATGGTTTTTTGGTAGATTGATCTTTTGAACATTATGTAATGTGCCTCTCTCTGTCTGGTAATTACCTTTTCTTTAAGGTCTATTTCATCAGATAATATAACACTCCTGCTTTCTTTTTTTTTTTTTTAATAAACCTTTTATTTTAGGGTAGATTTACAGTTACAAAAAAGCTGTTAAGAGAGTTTCCATACACCCTATTCCCCGTTTCCCTTATTATCCAATATCTTACATTAGTATGATACATTTGTCACAAAGAGCCAATATTGATGTATCATTATTAACTAAAGCCTACATTTTATTCTGGTTTCCTTAGTTTTTATCTAATGCCCTTTTTCTGTCTGAGATTCCATTCAGATTATCACATTACATTTAGTCATGATGTCTCCTTAGAATTCTCTTCAATCAGTTCAGTCACTCAGTCGTGTCTGACTCTTTGCAATCCCATGGACTGCAGCATGCCAGATTTCCCTGTCCATCACCAACTTCTGAAGCTTGCTCAAACTCACGTCCATCGATTCTGTGATGCCATCGAATCATCTCTTCCTCTGCCATCCCCTTCTCCTCCTGCCTTCAGTCTTTCCCAGCATCGGGTCTTTTGCAGTGAGTCAGTTCTTTGCATCAGGTGGCCAAAGTATTGGAGTTTCAGCTTCAGCATCAGTCCTTCCAATGAGTATTCAGGACTAATTTCCTTTAGGATGGACTGGTTGGATCTCCTTGCAGTCCAAGGGACTCACAAGAGTCTTCTCCAACACCACAGTTCAAAAGGATCAATTCTTCAGCTCTCAGCTTTCTTCATGGTCTAATTCTCACATCCATACATGACTACTGGAAAAACCATAGCTTTGATAGACAGACCTTTGTCAACAAAGTAATGTTTCTACTTTTTAATGTGCTGTCTTGGTTGGTCTTAGGTTTTCTTCCATCTCTTAAAATTGTCCATCTAAGAATTCTCTTGGATGTGGCAATTTCTCAGACCTTGCTTTTGATGATCTTGACAATTTTGAGGAGTATAGGTAAGATATTTTGCACGATGTTCTGCAAGTGGGATTTGTCTGATGTTTTTCTCACAATTAAACTGGGGTTATGGGTTTTGGAGAGGAAGATCACAGAGTGCCATTCTCATCAAATCATGTCAATAGGACATACTATCAACATGATGTGTCATTGTTGATATTAACATTGTTCACCTGAATGAGAAAGTGTTTATCAGGTTTCTCTACTATAAAGTTATTCTCCCCCCACCTCTCTCCTTTCATACTGTCTTTTTTGAAAAGCAAGTCATTATGCACAGCCCAAACCTAAGGAGTGAGGAATGCCCTTCCATTTCCTCAAGGGCAAAGTCTCTACATCAATTATTTGAAATTATTCTGTATGGGAGATTTGTCTGTATTCCCCACTTATTTATGTATTCAATCATTTTTTAAATAGCAGCATTGACTCAAAGATATTAATTTTATTGGGAATGGTACTAGAAACCAAGATCTGGACACTAGGTATACTTCTGTGATATCACTGCTTCTAGGCTCTCATGGTTGAGAGAAAAGAAATATCTGTATGTGTATACTAACCTGTGTGCATGCATATATCTATCAATACTGTATTTCTGTATGGCTAAATATGAGTTGAGTTTACACTGATTTGTCTCCAACTCAAATCCATCAACCATGGATCATTCTGGCCTTCTCCCTTGCTTGTTTAACTTCCCATTCCAACAGTGAGAAACTTGACTTTGAAAATTCACCATCCATTTACTTAATTGTTAAATCCAGTATACATAGATATTTGTTACAGAATGGATAACCCATACCATACCCATATTGGAAACAACTGTCAATGAGATTATGGTGTTTTGTAGAATTCTTTTTGCCTTTACCCAAAGAATTTCCATTTATATCCAAACTTATTTACCTTCTTCTCCCTCCCTTTAGGGAGACTGTTTACACATTTGAAATACAGTTATATTGTTTTATCACAAGTCTGTATTCCATCCTAGAACACCATGACATTATGAATGATTTTTTAAATTTGCATACATTACAGTTCATTCTGTGCTGTAAAGTTCAAAGGATTTTGACAGATGAATAGCATCATAGATGATGTACCATTATATTCTCATACAGAAGAGCTTCTCAGCCTTAAAAGTAATCCCCTGTGATTCACCTGTTCAACCTTCCTTCCTCTTCAAATCCCTAGAAATCAGTGATCTATTTACTGTATTTCTAGTTTCACCATTTACAGATGTTAGATAAATGGAATTATACATTTTCAGTCTTTGCAGATTGATTTGTTTCTATTAGCATTGTGCATTTAGGATTCATATTTTGTGTGTATGGAGGTGGGGCTTGGCAGCTAAATCCTTTTTCATCATAGAATAATATTCCATTGTCTGGATATACCACAATTTGCTATCTATTCTCCTATTAAATAACATCATGGTTGCCTTCAGTTTTTAGTTTTATAAAGAAAACTGCTAACATAAATTTTCAAATATGTTGGGTAAATAATTTAGAAGCCTGACTGTTGGATTGTATAGTAAAACTATGTTTAACTTGGTAAGAAACTGTCTTCCAAACTGGCTGTACCATTTTACATTCCAACCAGCAACAGATGAGAGTTACTGTTACTTAGAATGCTCACAACTGATACTAGTTTGTACTTAATGGTTGTACAATTTATATTTTTCTATCTTTTCACTTTTAACCCATTTATACCACTGTATTTGAAATAGTTTCTATATGAGTTTATCACAGCATATACTTTGGTTATGTTGTTAACTCCACTCTGCCAATCTCCTTTAATTGGTGCTTTTGGAATTTACATGTAATTAGTGGCTTATGAGGGCTTGTCTGCCATTTTGGCTTTTGTTTTCTGTTCTCTGTTTTTCTTTCTCTGTTCTTTTTCTCCTGCCTTCCTGTGGGTGCTGAACATGTTTTAGAATCCCACTTTGGTTTATGTATAATGTTTTTGAGTGTATCTCTTGTGTAGCTTTTTTAAATGGTTTTTTTAGTTATTATATTATATCTAGATAATAGGGTGTACTGTTATTGACATTTGACTCAATCAGGTGAAGCATAGAAATCTTACCTCCCTCCACATCCTTTCCTTTCCCTATTTATAGTATAATTGTCTTAAATATTTCCTCTAACACTCATAGAACCAGATCAGTGTGTGTACCTGTGTGTATGTGTTAGCTGCTCAGTTGCATCCACCTCTTTGTGACCCCATTGACTATAGCCCACCAGGCTCTTCTGTCCATGGGATTTCCCAGGCAAGAATACTGGAGAGGATTACCATTTCCTTCTCCAGAGGATATTCCTGACCCAGGGATCAAACGCGTGTCTCTTGGGTCTCCTGCATTGGCAGGTAGATTCTTTACCACTGAGCCACCAGAGCTGCATCAGACAGCTATAATTTGGGCTTCGTCTGTCAAACATAGTTCAGAAAACTCAACTGGAGAAGGAAACTATATCTACCTATATTTTGACTTTCTATTGTTCTTTCTTTGTTCTTGATGTTCCAAGATTCCTCCTCTAATCATTTCCTTTGTGTTTAGAGAGTTTCCTTTGCCTATTCTTGTGCATCACTGACAAATTCTGTTTCCCTTCATCTAAGAACGTCTTGATTTCCCCTTAATTCATGAGGTATATTTCCACTGCTTATAGCACTCTGGGTCGAGACTTCATTTCTTTCAGCACTTGGAAAATGAAGTGACACATTTGGGGGCCTTGTTGGATTTTTTTCATTTTTAATAAGGAACTCACGGTCATTTGAACTGCTTTTCCCTGTTAGTGTCGCATCTCGCTGTTTCCAAGATTCTCCCTTTGCTTTTAGCTTTCAGAAGTTTCGCTATGTCTTGGTATAGATTTCTCTGAGTTTACCTTATTTGAGATTTGATCGATTTATTGAATCTATATATTTATGTCTTTTGCTAAAATTTGGAAAGCTTTCAGCTATTTTTTCTTCAAGTACCTTTTCAACCCAGCCTTCTTTCTCTTCTCTTTCTCCAACTTCAATGACATTAATGTTAATTTTGTTGTTTTTCTTACAGTCCCACAGATCCCCGAAGCTCTACTTATTCATTTTTTTTTCAGCCTACTTTCCCTCTGTCATTCAGATTGGGTCATTTCTATTGTTCTGACTTTGAGTTCACTGATTCTTTCCTCCATTTTCTCCATTTTGCATTCCCCACTGAGTTATTTCAGTTATTGTATTTTTCAGTTTTAAGATTTTTATTTGGTTTCTCTTTATATCTTCTATTTCATGGTTTAGAGTTTTTTTGAAGTATAGTTAATTTACAGTATTGTGCTAGCTTTAGGTGTACAGGAAAGTGTATATATATATATATACACACACACACACACACACAGACATATGCATCTTCTTTTTCAGATTCTTTTCCAATATAGGTTATTACCAGAGACTGGATATAGTTCCTTGCGCTATTTAGTAGGTCGCTGTTGTTTATCCACTTTATATATAGTAGTTTGTATATGTTAATCCAAACCCCTATCTCTGCTCCAGCCCTTCGTATCCCCTTTGGTAACCATAAATTTGTTTCCTCTGTCTGTGAAACTGTTTTTATTTTGTAAATAAGTTCATTTGTATCATTCTTTTTTTTAGTTTCCACATATAAGTGATATTATATACTTGTTTTTCTGTCTGACTTCACATAATATGATCATCTCCAGGTCCCCCCATATTGTTGAAAATGGCATTATTTCATTTTTCTTTATGGCTGAATGATATTCCATTGTATATGTATACACATGTTATTTTCCCATTCGTCTGTTGATGGACATTTAGGTTGCTTCTGTGTTTTGGTTCTTGAAAATAGTGCTGCTATGAACACTGGCGTGTATGTATCTTTTTGAATTAGAATTTTCTTCGGAAATATGCCCAGGAGTGAGACTTCAGGATTGTGTGATATAGAGTTTCTATTTTTCAAGTGTGCTTATAATTGCTCTTTGAGGCATTTTATCCTTATCAGATAATTCCAACATCTCTGTCATCTCAGTATTGGCATGTAATGATTGTCTTTTTTCATTCAACTTGAGGTTTTCCCTAGTTCCAATGGTGAGTGATTTCCAACTGAAACTTGGACACTTTGGGTATTATGCTGTGAGAATCTAGATCCTATTGAAAACTTATATTTCAGCTGGCTTTTTCTAAGATTGTCCTGCAACAAAAGGTGGGGGGTGGGGGGACACAGCACCTCCACTGCCAGGCAGAAGTGGAGGTTCGGGATCTCCACTTGGCCTTTGTTAACACCTGAGGGGAGGGGAGCTCCATTTACTGCTGGTCTAGCGTGGGAATTCCAGCACCACTAGCCTTGTCTGGTGCTGCCTCAGTAGGAGGCGGAGAGATGCACTCTTCCTGCTAAGCAGTGGGCGAAGTCTAGGTTCATCCTATGTTCTCCACTGACAATACAGAGGGCAGGGAACTAAACTGTCTTCATTTTTATAAGTTGTTATCATAAACAAAGCTGTGTTGAATGCATGTGCTCAGCTGGGAGTATTTGGAGTCTTGGAGGTGGAACTACAGGTAAGAAAGAATGCTCTTGGCACGCTAACAGCGATGGTCTTCAACCTGAGGATTCCATGGACGTGTTAGGGATTTCAGGAGGGAACGCAGGAAGCTGGCTGCATGAGGCGTCAGGCGCGTGGGACCTTCTCCACCTGGGTTCTCCTTCAGATGGAGCTGCCCCGCTCTCCTTTGACTTGTCCACTCAGCCTCCGGGTAGGATTTCATTTGAAGATGCTGCTCCCTGGCTAAAAGAGAGAGCACATCTGAAATGAAAGTGAAACGGCTGCGTTTCCTTCCATTTATGAATTTCTGTGACAGTGTGAACTATGAAAGGTCTTGGCCATGTTTTCACGGCTGTTCAGGAGAGAAGACATGAATTTGAGTACGACTGGCTGTGAGTCTTTTAAAACAAAGAATTGACTAGAGAATTTTCTCAAAACACAAACATTTTGGTGCATCTAAAACTGCATTTGACTGATAACAAAGCTAATGAACAAAGAATTCTTTAGGTACACATCAATTATGTGAGACGAGGTGAACCTGTACCTAAATCCCTTCCAAATAGGTGAGGATGAGCCGGCAGAGGAGGAGAGTTGCAAACATGTTCAGAACTCTCAAAGAATGGTCCCTTGCTAGCAGAAGTATTTTCCTAAGCCTCTCTCCTCCTGACCCGGCCCCCCCCATCCCCACCCTGCATGTGGGTCTCACTTCCAGAGGCAGCTGCCTCACATTCAGCTCCTGACACCTTCAAAAACTCTGCTAATAAATGCAGATCGGAAAAGCATTCGGCCCATGGGGACCAATTTCTTTTTCCATCACCTGTGGCTTCTCAACGTGAAATTAAAAGTCAGCAGCAAGTAACTGCAGCTGGTGGCAGCTCTCAGGGTTCAGCAGCTGCCAGGGGACCCGGCCTGTGTGCCGCCTGCCCTCTGTCCCTCCCACCTTCCATCCTGAGATTGAGCAAACTACGCAACTTGGCTTTTTCACAAAAATGAGACCAACGGCACTGTCAGCAAGAGGCTAGGTGGGTTAGCCAAGGCTGAGAGGGCCCACCCTGCAGCAGCCTTGCCCAGCCCAGGCCACAGCGGGGTCCGGCCCCTCTAGGCCCAGCCCTCCCGGACGGTGGCCCTCCCAGCTGGAGAGAGCTCCATGAGCCCCCTGCCCAGGACGCCTCCAGAGCTCCCCCCAGCTCAGAACAGAGCTGGGAGAATAACGCTGCCAGCCGTCTGCCCCAGCAAGCCATGAGAGCCCCAGAGCCTCCGCCCTGGGCGGTGGGCGGCACTGTCCTCCCAGGAGAGATGCCCCCTGGCTGCAGGCTCATGGCAGGAAGGGAAAAGGGAGGTGGGCCTCTCTCAGTGCCCACCTGACTCGGCCAGGGTCACCGGTGACACTTCACCGTCACATGGACACACTCAGGTGTGCAAAAGAAAGACAAGTTGGATTTGCTGAAGCTTTGGATACAAGCAGTGAGAGAAATAGGAGTCAGGGATGTCGCCGTAGTTTTTGGCCTGAGCTAAGAGAGGCTGGAGTTGCTGTGGTATTAGGAGGAGTGGTCTGGGGGGCTGGAAATAGGGAGTGATAGTTTGGGGAGGAGGCATTTGGATTTATGAGCCTGGGGTCCAGGGCAAAGGCCCAGGCTGGAGAGATGAACATGGCAGGCGTCCGCAGGTTGGGACCTTCCTTCCCCGACTATTTCAGGCCTGGCAGAGGCCCGCTCCCCCTGGAGTGTTGGATGCCCTCTCCCTTGGGTCCCCGGCCACCTGCCCTCTCTCCCTGCAGAGTCACAAGCTGATGGGCTAGGTGTGGGCCTTGGGTCCTGCCAGGCGGGCTCCTGGGCTCACGAGCTCTCCCGTGTTTGGGCCCCAAACAGAACACCCTGTGATAAGATGCCCCAG